>LGRX02005674.1:0-18225 GCA_001247695.2 Cymbomonas tetramitiformis
GCGGTGTGCATGTCATATACCAATGTGCGCGGTGTGCATGTCATATACCGGTGTGCGCGGTGTGCATGTCAGAACTGGCTAGGACCGGAGCCTGTGGATGTCTGGTGGTGCATGGTAAATCGCATATGAAGGAGCCAGCGGCAGTTTCACGTTTCCAAGAGATGACGGCATCCTGACAAGGGTGTTAGTAGGATTGCGAACAGCCACAGACTCAGCTCTAAGCTGTGGCACTTCTCCCCTCACACAAGCCCGACTATCTGTTCTGCTGCATGCGACTTTCGCACAAGTGGGCGCATTTGTGCACCGGCGCCCACTCCCGCCGCACGCGCAAGGAGGGCTCAGGCTCCGGTGAATGCGGTGCAGAGCGACTTCTGGCATCGAGCGCCGAGTGACAAACCAAACGGCCCAGATCTGCCGTTAACCGTCTATGTCCGCTGCCCCGGCGCGAAAACTGGCAACCACCAATTCCGTGCACCAATGCAGCGCGCGCGCCTCGCATGATGCACGGCGCGCAGAGTCCTGCGTGATGCGTGCCGGGTCTGGGGGAGCTGCTCGCCGCTGCTCGTACCCGCTCAGCTTTCAAAAGAGTCCGCTCCGCTTCCCTGCCACACGTCACTCCCCGCCCAACTTAAGACGCAGGCACCACACCTCAGCATCGGGGAGCACTCTACGCTCCGCCCTTGTAGGGCGACGCGCATCGCGACAGGACTTGGATGCAGTGGCCGATCATTTCCCTGCCCGTCTCCATGCCCGTTCCCATGCCGCTGCTCAGGCAGAACCCCGGCGACGTGAAATGCACCGCGAAATCCACGATGATGCGTTGCCAATCCGCAGTGACTGAGCCAAAGGTTATCCCGTCCCTCGGATCCGCGTCTCGTCTGTGAAATCTGTGGTGCAGGAAACAGGCCGAGGTCTGCCGTGGAGGCCGGCTGTGACCGCCTGAGGGTTGCCGGGTGGGAGCGTACTTCAAGCGCTGGCGGCGCTCCCTCTGCTCGTCGGTCATGTCTGCACCCCGCGCACAGCACTCCGCAGCGCTCATACTTCTGAGGAGAATTCATCTTCGTTTACCAACTTTCCTTTTTGATAGCTGGGAACTCCAGGCATTGTAGGTGGGCTTGATTGTCGTCTTGCTTTATAAATAATTGACATTTAATCCCCAATCCGTCAAAGCTGTTGCCCCGGCGACCAGACAGCTTTCATCGTTCAAGGGGCATCTGCGCGTGGCACTCGGTGGGATCAATCCAGCTCCACGAGGAGCTGGGCGAGGGTGCTGCCGAGCGCGATGGTTGAACAAGATCCGCAGAGGGGGAATGGGCGATAGGCCCTCTCACAGCTCGCTCAAACGAAGCGCACGAATGGATGGTGGAAGTCTAAGGGGAGGCGTAAGGGTGGGGGTGGGGGCACCCAATGCCGCTGAGATTCCTCCTCCTTCTCCTTGATTCGCTGGGAAGCCTTCGACCGCTCCTCCTCGATCATTGAAATCCGCTGTGAGTACTTCTGTGCAACTTCCGCCTGCGCTCCCCGCCACCTCCGCCTCCACCTCCACGACAAGTTCCTAAGGCTACTTGCTTCCGCCATTCCCTCTCTCATCGGCACAGAAATGATCACAGAGATGCCCCATCACCCGCATCCCTCTCGGATAGCAGCACCCCGCCACCGAATTGGGTGCCCATCATCTCATCGGGGGTAGATTACCGGCGTGCCCCCCATCATCGGGCATATGTCAGTGCCCAGTTGGACGCTCACTTGAGGTTGTTGCGGGACAGCCCCATGATTGCGGCCTCAAGCCCCAGCCCCTCCTTCTACCCCCGATGAGGTAGGCTGTGTAGCCCCATCCAAGAAGATAAGCATACCGCCACACTTCACTCCCCGAGTGGGGATAGGGGGTGTGGCCCCACTTCACTCCCTGCTGGGTTAGGCTGTCCCTGGCTAACCCTACTCCGGCCCACCAGAGGGAGCATGACATGTGACCCCACCTCGCCCCCTAGCTTCACACTCTCCTGGAACTTTTGCTGGCGATAACTTTCGAGCTCGTTAAGAAATTGTTTCGTGGACTTCCCCGCTAACATGTCTTCCTCCTCTGCCTGCAGCCTCACCTCTCCACCGCCCCCATACCCGCGCCTGAGGCCAGATACCACAAATGCCAATCACGTTCTGCCCTATCACGGCGTTGCGCCGCTGCAGATCGCGATGGCCCATGCTTGCGGCCCCACTGCATCCTTCCCCCCCACCCGTGCACCATCTCGCGCCATGAGAGCAAGCAGCTGCTGATCCCATGCGTGCATTACCCGTTCCCGCCTTGCCCGTGCACCTTCTCGCGCCATGAGAGTACTCAGCTGATGCCCCATGCATGCATTAAGCCCTTTTTCCCCCTCCCGCCCCTACATCATCGTGTGCCATGAGGGCACACAACTGATGCCCCATGCATGCGTTACCCTCCCCACCCCGCACAAATCTCTGCACATCGAGATACTGTGCTCCGTGAAGCAACGGTGCAGATCGAGATACTGTGCTCCGTGAAGCAAAGGTGCAGATTTGAGCGCGTCGTTGGCGATCTTCCCTTTGATTCTGCTGCCTCCAAGAAGCCTGCGGAGGAGGGGGGCGGACTGCACGCACCGTCAAGGGCCGGTCCTTTGCACCGAACCAACCGTCCACCCCGCTTTCCTTGCGCCGCGCCTCCCGCTCCTTCTGCTTCTCCTGCCGCAGGAACTGCGCCGCCACTCTCTGCAGGCCCCGGCCCACGCCCGCCATTCAGCACCCGCCGCGCCCGCCTCGCCTCGCTGCGCGCGCCCTCCTCGCCTCGCTGCGCGCGCCCTCCTCGCCGACTTACTCCTGCCTTCGTCTCTGCTCAATGCTCGAGCACACCGAGGCCCACTCCAGTCCACCAGCCCGAGAAATGCGCCTTTGCGCCAGGTTGGACAGCAGCGCCGCTGTGAAAAGAGGGTGCCACTGTTGTAAGAGGAAAGGATGACAGTGCTGTGGGAGCAAAAGATGACGCTACTGTAAGAGAAGGGCATGATGCTGCTACAAGGTGAGGACATGATGCTGCTACAAGGTGAGGGCATGACGCTGCTACAAGGTGAGGGATGGCAGCTGCTGCAAGGTGAGATGACGCTACTACAAGAGTGAGGGGATGGCCTTTAACAAGGTGAGGGCATGGCTGCTACAAGGTGAGGGGATAACGCTGCTGCAAGGTGAGGGAATGGCAGCTGCTGGGTGAGGGCATGGCAGCTGCTACAAGGTGAGGGAATGGCGCTACTACAAGGTGAGGGGCAGCAGCTGCTGCAAAGGTGAGGGGATGGCCACAAGGTGAGGCATGACGCTGCTGCAAGGTGAGGGGACGCTGCTACAAGGTGAGGGGATGACGCTACTATAAGGTGAGGGGACGACGCCGCTGTAAAGGGATACGTAACACTGCTGTAAGGGGAGGGCATGACGCCGCTGTACGATAATGTGAGGCCGCCACTGTAAGATCAAGGGATGACGCTGCTGCAAGAGGAAGGGATGACCGGGCCCACCAGGATTCAGGACAGGGGGGAGGAGAACAAAGAGCAAGCGTAAGTGTTGCGCACCGCCATCTCTTCCTCAGAGCTCATCTCTGGTGCCGAAGCCTGCACCCTCACGTCCCCACCAGCATCCTGTGTCTCAGTTTCACAGCCCAATCCTGATCCTTTCCACCTGTCTCAGCTATGTGCCGCCACGTGTCTCAGCTCTAAGCCACCACGGGGATCGGCCCCGCACCGCCACGTGTCTCAGCTCCATGCCACCACAGGTCTCAGTCCCATACCGCCACGTGTCTCAGCTCTATGCCACCACAGGTCTCAGCCCCGCACCGCCACGTGTCTCAGCTCCATGCCACCACGGGGATCGGCCCCATACCGCCACGTGTCTCAGCTCTATGCCACCACGGGGATCGGCCCCGCACCGCCACGTGTCTCAGCTCCATGCCACCACAGGTCTCAGTCCCATACCGCCACGTGTCTCAGCTCTATGCCACCACAGGTCTCAGCCCCGCACCGCCACGTGTCTCAGCTCCATGCCACCACGGGATCGGCCCCATACCGCCACGTGTCTCAGCTCTATGTCACCACGGGATCGCCCCCGCAGCGCCACGTGTCTCAGCTCCATGCCACCACGGGGATCGGCCCCATACCACCACGTGTCTCAGCTCCATGCCACCACGGGGATCGGTCCCGCAGCGCCACGTATCGCAGCTCCATGCCACCACGGGGATCAGCCCATTATCGGAACAGACTTCGACAGAGGCCCCGAAGACGCAGGTGTGCGGCAGGCCCGCAGCGGGGGAAGTTGGCGTACAGCCAAGCCGCAAATAAAGCGGGCATTTGGCGAGCTGGGAGAATGAGAGGAGCAGACATATGGCGAGCTGGGAGTATGAGAGGAGCAGACATATGGCGAGCTGAGATATTAGACCGATGACAGTCATGGCATCTGTGAGGGAAAATGCATATGAGAGTTGCGAGGAGCGGGCATATGACACGCAGGCACATGCCACACAGATGCATGGCACACTCGTATATGGCATGCACGGGCGATCTGAAAGCGAGGACATAGGGAGGCCCACCGATGCCGTTGCCGGCCTCGTGGGGGACTTGCTTGGGAACATAATCTTGTCACTGCGCAAACCACCAGAACCCAGAGGGCCCGCGCGAGCTGAGCCTCGGCGTTTAGCATCCATGGTTGGTTTTGGTTTGCAGGCTCCACGCCACGTGACCCTCCACTGCTCTCCACGAAAAGCCGACAGACGCCAGAACGGGGCTGTCATCAGAGGCTGAGTCGCATGTGGGAGGCTCGCAGCTTGCACGGAGTGCCGCCCGAGGGAACACACAGGGATGGTAAGAAGCTGAGCGGAAACGGTTGGATGTCGGCTCTCGCGATGCGGTACTCCTTGACAGCTTCTGGGCGGCTGCTGGAGCCAGCGCCCGCGCCTCGAGGGAGCCCGCAGACCGCGCTGTCATGCAGACCGCAATGTCTTGCAGACCGCGCTGTCATGCAGACCGCGCTGTCATGCAGACCGCACTGTCATGCAGACCGCGCTGCCATGTGCAGACCGCACTGTCATGCACACCGCGCTGTCATGCAGACCGCGCTGTCATGCACACCGCGCGCTGTCATGCAGACCGCGCGTCATAACACCGCACCGTCATGCAGACCGCACCTGTTTATGCACACCGCACTGTCATGCAGACCGCACTGTCATGCAGACCGCACTGTCATGCACACCGCGCTGTCATGCAGACCGCGCTGTCATGCAGACCGCACTGTCATGCACACCGCACTGTCATACAGGCGAGGGGCTGGGTGCGGGCGCAGAGGTGGGAAAGGGAGGAGATAGCAGCAACCTGGGAAATGCCATGTGGTTTTGAGCTAGGCTCGAGGAGGGCACGAGTTGCGAAGGCTTCAGTGGTGGAAGCTTCGCTGCAGCTGGGGAGCGCGAGTAGGAGCCTTGCGCCCCCCCAGTCGGGGGCTGGGGAGCAGTGGCGTAGCTTCCCCGTGTGGGAGGAGCGGCGGCGGCGGCGGCGGCCCCTGCAGAAGGCCCTGGCGGCGGCTGGAGGGCGGGATCCGGCGCCGACGCTCGGGCCAGCCCCGGCCCTTCAACGGCTCTGAACAGCTTACTCAGGATCTGGCCGTCGTCGTTTCGAAGGCTGAGGTCGACCCGCGGGTGATACCCAAGCTTCTCCCTGATATCAAGGTGCTCCTGCAAACCCCAGACGCGAGAGGACGGGGAGCCCGCTCATCTGGTTTTCCCTTGCGCGGAGTTTCAGAAAAAGTGATAGCCACAACGTATGGAAAACTCCCTCCAGCTTTTTTTCCGCATGCATGCGCCCTCTTCCTGCCCGTTACACGAGGAGCCTTCTGCTTTCCACCAGTCAGCTGGTTGGGGCGACCGACAAATCGCCGAAGCATACAAATCAAAGATCCGCGGCTTCGGGTGCGATGCCTTACATCTTCACCCTGGGGAGGCACGGGAGGTTTCGCTGTTGGCACGCTGGATTACGTCTGCTCACCGTGGGGTCAAACTGCAGCGACAACCGTACCCACAGGCATGCAAAGAACAGCCAAGCGGCTTCCTCGAGCTGCAGATGAACCTGCAGCACTGAAGGATGGCCCCGCTGCGAAGGGTGTTTTGGGGCGTCGGCGTAGCCCGAGAGCTTCCCCGCAAAGGAAACTGCAGGCGAGCTTGCCTTGCGAGCAGTCGTGCTACCTGTTGCGGCTCCGGCAGCTGCGGAGGAAACAGCAGGTGCAAGGCGGTGTTCCCTCGATTGCGGTGGCATCGGATGTTCGGATCGCAGCGGTCGGAACCAAGGAGGACATCCACAGCGAACTCCTTCCCACGCCGCGCCGCACTGTGAAGAGCCGTTTCACCCTTGCCGCTCTGTATCCCCGCAACATCCAGCCCTGATGCCAATACCACGAGCCCATACGGCTGAGAGCAGACGCACTTGCAGTGCCCTGTTGACGAGGAGTCATGCGCTTGGCAACCCCTTCGGAACAGGGGAGTCGCTGAGGGGAACATGATGAGAGGCCTAGTGGTTGGGAGGGAAGATGCTTCGGAGCACGACAAGAGCATCTGAGAACTCGTGAACGTATGCGCAAGATGGTCAGCACTGCGCTCAAGTGGCTGCGACGTCGAGCTTGGATTTAACACATCATGCAAAGCACACCTCTAAATTTATGTCGACTCGAGTATCAGCTACCAGTCTTTGAAGTATAGGAATGTTGCCGGATCCAGCGGCGAGAATCAGGGCGGTTGTGCCGTGTAGGTTCTCCAAGTCGGGTTCAAGACTTCGATGCGAAAGAAGCGCACATAGCGCTTGCATGTTCCCCTGTAAAGATAGGACACGCACAACGTTGGAGTTGTTGAAGGCTTCCGTTTATCGTTGTGAAGGTGCTATGATGTAGGAGTACAGGCTCCGAGATGACGTGGCGTAATAAGCGAAAAGGCGCGGTCGGACTGAGATAATGGCATCGCGTATGATGTACGGCACCTTAGCAACAGCGTAGTGCAGCGCTGTATTGCCAGTGGCGGCCTCCTTCGCGTTCACGTCCCGCTTCTTGTCCTTAAGCAGTTTTTCCAGCTCCGTGATGTTTCCCTGACGCAGTCACCTTATGAGTCTCTCGAGTTTGATCTGACCGCACGGGAATCGAAGGTTCGAGGCCGACCTCTCTTTCCCACACGCTAAAATAGGTTTCATAAGCAGAAGTTTGCAAACGGGCTTGGAGGGATAAATAAACTAACAGGTGGAAAACAGACGCGGGTCGACAACAACCTCTTGAACGGCGGCCTGAAGCTTGGAGTCCGCAGTCTTGACTGCCTTCTGTTTATTTGAACTTGGCGAACTGCCCATCTTAGTTTGACAACAACTGTATTTTTTGAAAGAACGATGCACTGCGTATTTGCTGTTATTCTGACTTATAACTTCCTCGCAGGCATCCCGAAAAGGCACGCCGCACTTATGGAAGGATATCCCACGCTTGCTTCTGCAGCTCCTGGTGTATGTATGCTTTAAACGGAGCGAGTGGCCTACATCAACCTCATTCTCACCATCGACCTCAGCCTCATTCCCATCACCGGAAGACCAACACAGGAAAACGGTATGCTCACGGTGTAAAGGAATTCGCTGTATCTGGCCTTTAGCGTTCACGACTTTCTCACTTGGAAGGAAATGCGAGGTGCAGGCGAGAGTCTGCCCACTCGACTGTCCCTGACACAGCGTCCCAGTTTTTTATGCGATACCAAACGAATGCTCAAGCGGAAGGGATTAGAGCTCGTCTAAGCAAAAAAAAAAAACGAAATAGAAAATTTTCACCTCGAACACATACATCGTGGTTCTGACATTTCCGATCTGACGTGAGACTGAGTGTCACGATAGCGATAGGACATGATCGGACAGACACACGACAGTAGCGTGACACTCGACTGGATTGCAATAGGGTTTGTTACATTCCATTTGACTGGCGCGTCGCGGATGTGGCGGTCGTGTAGGGTGAAAAGCAAACAGGAAAATTGCCTCGCGCTTCAGGCGAGAGAGGTGCATAAAAGTACTTGGAACCAAGTTTGTTTGTTGAATGTGATACATATACACTTACCAAACGCTATACCTCTGTATTAACAAGCCGAAGATCTGCACTGCTCTTCCCCCTTACGGTAGCAGGCACGAAGGCTGTATAGCGACGGTTTTTCCGAGTTGTCGAACAGCCTTCACTCTGACAATACAAAATACCTGAAGCGCAGTTTGGCGTTAAGCTAAACCAGCGCATACCAGCGACGCTAATTAACCGAAGTGTGCTACCGCCTTGATCCGATCCGGATCGCCTGAAGCACAGATCCGCGGAAAGCTGACCCGGAACGCTTGCACATTTCATTCTGGCACAACTCATACAAATGAAGTCGAGTGTACGATGTTGGGAACGCACCGCGCGTTTGTTTTTTTTCACGCTACTTCGAGGCGGCGTCTCAGGATTCTTACCTCATGAACGGCTTCAACGAAGCGAGTACTCCTACACTGCCTGCTTAACCGGTCGCTGGGGCAAAGACTGCAGTGGTCAGTGCGTATGCCTTTCGGGGGAAGACTGCATGTATGGTGCGCAGCCCGTACCGCTCGCATATATGACCCCAAAAGAAGGCACCATTTTGACGCACTCGGCGCGAAAGTACGCACGGATGGTAGATAATACCAAGATATGCGCGCATTCCATACGCCTATTTCCTATCAACGTAATCTAATGCTTTAAAAAAGTACGTACACAACAACCCCTCGTAGGGCTTCAGTTCGAAGCTGTGAGTGAGGTCACTTTTCTCCGCTCGGCCTATCACGATACCGATATGCGGTATATTTTACTGCATATCATCCTGATAAAGGAGCATCAGCACCAGGTCATCCTGCGGTGTATATGGGCCTAAACCCTAAACTCGAAATGTTGTTGGCATGCGCTGTGTTGGCCCTTCGCGAGCCCTAAGATGCACTCTCGTACAACCCAATATAATTGGTATATGGTGCACTCTACGGCCGCCATTAGTAGCCCTCAGACGTTCGCTGCAAAGACCTGTGACAATCCTGTGATGCACTGTGCGGGTTGCAATGGCAAAACTTCTGACGTACTCTTGTAGACCATCTCAATAGTGGTGTTTCAAACCACCGAATCGGTGTAGGGTTTCAGCCGGAGTGTTGGCAGACACTTGTAATGCTGGAGACGCCGACCGTCGAGGTGCCGTTTGCGTTGTGCTCGGAAATGTGTGAGATATAATGGCCGATGCCGCGGCAAGCACTGCGTGACCAGGCCTTGTTGAAACATGGATTCCTTCGGAAGTTGCTCAATAAGATTTGAGCTGGTCGATTCAAAGTTTCCCAGCTTCTTAGACTCGGCCGCTTGTCTGGAATGTGCGCAGCGCCTGCTTCTTGCCGCCTGCCGTGCAGCACCCACATGGTCTCCACACTCGTTTGGCAGGTGTCACAGGAGACGGTTCATGCGTTTGCACCCAGCCTGACCTCCGTGGCACCAGCACCTGCGCCGCCGGCTCCCCAGTTGCCAAGGACCTGCTGCGTTGGTATCCGACCTGGAATCTTGCTGCGCAAAGCACTCGGGCCGGTCCCGCGGAGAGTGGCATCCAGCGAGACGATAAAACGAAAGCAGCCAATCGGGACTCAAGCGAAGAGGGGTCCTGCACGTTCGCCATGGCGGCCGTTGAAACCCCTGTTGCGGCAGGTCAGGCTCTCCATGCTTGTCCGACCTCCTCAAAAATCCCCCTGTCGAGACAGTACTCTTTAGAATCCCTTCCCAATATGTGCACTGATGACCATCCCATGTGCGCACGGATCGCCGTCCCATGTGCACACCGCGTTCCTCCATCCGAGAGTAAAACCTCGGAAGAAGGGAGTTGGCAGGGAAGAGCTTACAATAGGGGGCGGTGGAGGGTTGCAGGTCCACTGGAGGGGCTCGTCATCAGGTCTTCCCGCACTGCGGAGTCAATGCCACGAGACACATCCAGCAGCAGGACGCCGCGGACTGTCACGGGTGCTGTGCCGACCCCTGCCCCGCTCCCACCCTGTACCGCATCCAGTAGCCTGACCCCCAGGACACCTGTGACGGTCTGGGGTGCGGATCTCTGCTCCCACCTTCGGGGACGTCTCGCGCCGGCGCTCAATATATTACCCCGTGCACGGTGCCGTCAGTATCTTTCATGTGTCCATTCACGCTTTTTCGAGGGCTGCATTCCCATAGGGGGGGAGGGGAATTGGGGCACGTCTCAGGCCCCCAAAAGAGGGGAAGGGGAGATGGGACACATTGTCTAAAACGCTACAGATGGGGGAATGGGAGCTATGACACATCGCAGGCGCCACGGCATCTCCTGCCATGCCGACACCCTTGAGGTCAAATCCTAGCCTGCTCGCAGCCTCTTTGCCCGTGCTGGACTTGTTAGGCAACTCCCTTTCAACCCCCCCCCACCCCCCCTTCGCGGTAATTCCAAGGGAGTACTCGATAGGCAACATTGCTCTTTGATGATAAGCGGTCGGTCCTCTTTCTTTGCCCTCGATCCTGGTGGGGAAGTGCTCGGTGCGAGGCCTGTGACGCATTGCACGTGACGCATCGCATGTGACTTTTTTCTGCATGTGACTCATTGCACATGACGCATTGCATGTGCCTCGTTGCATGTTGCGCATTGCATGTTGCGCATTGCATGTGACTCATTGCATGTGACGCATTGCACTTGACGCATTACATGCGACGCATTGCAATATGGACTGCAACAGGGGCTGGAGTTTGGGTTAGGAGATGCCTTGCAAGCGATGGAGATTCCCAAGCATGCAATAGTGCATCCAGAACTGCTATGAGCTGGGAGGGAGGAGGGTGACCTGCTGAGGCTGGGATGGGTGAGATGCCTGCAGGTTTGCGTCGAACTGAGGCCGAGCGGGAGGAGTTTGCCGCGGTATTCAGTGGCTGCGGCCTGTTGCAGGGCATGGACCCAGTGGCCTACGCCTACGGGGGTCATCAGTTCGGGCACTGGGCGGGACAGGTGAGCTGAGAGGTCTGATCCGAGAGCTCTCTGCACGCGGCCTCTGCTCCTTTCTCCGAACATGTTTCCACGCAAAGCCCGCGCATCACCATCATCCACTGCTGAATGAGGGTTGTAGCACCCTAACGTATGAGCGGATTTTGCATCGTGACGTAGGAAGGGATACAGTGCCTTGCTGGTTTTAGGGTTTGGGGTGAAAGGAGGATTGATGACGGGAGCGATTTGAAGCCGAGGGAGGTTGGGGGAAGGGGGCGCTGCGCGAAATGGGAGGTCGGCGAGAACAAGAGCGGAGCGTTTGGCGCGAGAATCGGAATGGGGTGATATGCAGGAGCCATGTGGACTCTGATGCAGTCGAAAACGCAGGTTGTGATATGTGGGGCCTAGACAAGCTCTGCTGCAGGGGAATCCGGAGGGGGTGGGGTGTGGAGAGCAGCTTGGAGATGGAAGAGCCATCACCCTTGGCGAAGTTGTGCGGCCTAATGGTGCAGCCTGGGAGTTGCAGCTCAAGGTGGGGTTCAACCTCTGCTTTGGGGGCTTCCGGGGACGCCATGCAACAAGCCTGCCGACTGCAGCAAGGCAGGGCGTGGGGCCCCGCTGAGGGGTTGGGCGGGTGAGGGGCGAGGGGGAGGCGCAAGGCAGGGCGCGGGCAGGACGGCGTTTTCCCGGGGAGGTGCGCCTGACGCCCTCGCGCCTTCCACGCCCTCACTGAGGGCGCCGCTTGGTGCGCCTCGGTGTGTTTGCTGCTGGGTCAAAGTCAGGCAAAGAAATGTGGTGAAAGGGGAGTGTTGCGCCCTGATGCACCAAAAGGAGGGTGTTGTGCCCTGATGCACCAAAATAGGGTGTTGTGCCCTGATACACCAAAAGGGGGGTGTTGTGCCCTGATGCCCCAAAAGGGGGGTGCTCTGCCCCGATCATGTAGATCACTCGCATGCTGGCATCTCGCATTCTCCGGTGGCTCACTTCCGGTGGCTGTCCCACCTTGCGTTCGGATTGCACTATGCTGCCAGCTGGCGGTACTGATTGTAGCATTCAGTTCGTTCCTCCCTTCACTTCTGCGTTGTGATATTTTCCCTTTTTCTTGAGCTACATTGCATCCTGCGCAATATCGTTGCTTTTATGATCACTGGGAGACAAGCATGTACTCTGCGAGTTACACCCTGCGGGGCAAGCCTGCGCCAACATTGCGATATGTTTGCCTCGCGTCGCAGTGCTCCTGGAAAAAGCCTGAGGCGGGCCAAGGAGAGCCGCTCGGAAATCCGCTGCAGCTGTGTCAGTATGATAGCGCGCGTGGCCTCGCTCAAGTCTCGCCTGGTGTAGGGCGCCCACTCCCGGTGGTCCCGCCAGGGCAAGGTGGGTGTGTTGGTGAAGGGTAGACGGAGAGGGGTATCGCAGGAGATGGGCGGGCCGTCCTTAGGTCATCCATCAGGGAGTTCCTCGCTTCGGAGGCCATGCACGCCCTCGGCGTGCCAACGACACGCTCCCTGGCCATCGTCACGTCCAACGATGACGTGGTTCGGGACCAGGTGTGCGCCTGAGCCTAGTGGGTGTTTCCAGGGGCATCCCCAGACTCTTCAGGCCAAGCCTCCTCCAGGCCAATTCTTGACACGGAGGCACCAGGTTTTTGAGGTTTTAAAGCGTTCTCGGATGTCAGATCCGCCCCCACCCCGTTGCCACAACGCACTTTTGCGTCGCTGGCTACCCCTGGCAGCCATATTTACGAACCTTGAGCGCCAGCAGAGTCCCAACCACCAGGTGATGTGAACAGATGGCATTCGTTCATTGTGGCCTGACATATGTGTAAGGCCGATTCCGTGGTCAAGAGGGCGCGCCGGAGGAAAGGGTTGACGAGGGCGAGAGAGGGCGGGGTGGAGCAGTTCTATGACGGCAACGTGGAGGCGGAAAAGGCTGCCGTGGTGACGCGGGTGGCGCCCTCAGGCTCCTGGCTTCGCATCGGGACCTTCGAGTTGCAGGTGCGAAGCTAATTGATCGAGGAAGGGGGGCGTCGCTTCCTCTTGCCGCTGCCTCGGGAATTAAAGGTTCTAGTCACGCCACGGGCTGCGTCTGTTTGTAGCTGCTCAAGCACGGGGGAGATTCGCGGCAGCGACTCCCAAATTTTTGAATTCCACTTGTGGGGCGGTCGCCGATATCAAGGTCTTACCCCTTGAGGCACGGGCACGTTGTGGGGCGGGACAGGCGCACCGCAGGGACCTGCCTGTTCTGCGGAAGCTGGCAGAGCACGCGATGGAGCTACTACTTCCGCCTGGGACTCCCCATCAGGTAACCTTTTGGGGTTGCAACAGGCTGTCCAACACTTCATGCACCCTCCTACATTCCCTCTCCCCTAAGATGCCATCAGCCCGCCCTGCCCATCAACCGTCCCCAATAGCACAAGAAGGGGGAGGCCGCGTCTCCCATGCGCGCACATCCTCGGGGCATCGAGGTTGGGCGATTCAGCAGATAGACCAATCTCTAGCATGCGGCAATGTGGGCGCCAACCATCATGCAATAAAGGGGGGTACGGGGGGAGGCTGCCTTCTTAGAACTCACTTATATCCTTCTGTTGTCGCCACGTGGTTAGTGGGTGTGGTTGCGCGGCATTCAGTCAGTAGCTACGCGACCCAAGCATCGTGTGATTCAGCATGATAGGTGGCGATCCTGAGCGAGTGCTATTCACAACGGTTTTAGAGGTGCCCATATCAGGATTTCAAGCCTTGTTTTCATGGGCCGTTGGTCCGAGAACGGGGGTTTGCAAATCGTCGGATCGAGAGTTGCCACGAGGCGCTTCCATTCGCGAAGCACACCTCGAGCGCTGCAGTGCCCTTCGGCATTTCGAGACTCGTGCAAGCGACACGTGGCAGTGTGAAGCACACCTCGAGCGCTGCAGTGCCCTTCGCCATTTCGAGACTCGTGCAAGCGACACGTGGCAGTGCAAAGCACACCCGAGCGCTGCAGTGCCCTTCGCCATTTCGAGACTCGTGCAAGCGACACGTGGCAGTGCAAAGCACACCCGAGCGCTGCAGTGCCCTTCGCCATTTCGCTGAGACTCGTGCAAGTGACACGTGGCAGTGCGAAGCACACCCCCGAGCGCTGCAGTGCCCTTCGCCATTTCGAGACTCCTCGTGCAAGCGACACGTGCAAAAAGGGCACATCTCGAGCGCCTGCAGTACCTCTTTCGCCATTTCTGAGACTCGGTGGTAGCCGCCACGTGGCAGTGTGAAGCACACCTGCGCTGCAGTGCCCTTCGCCATTTCGAGACTCGTGCAAGCCGACACGTGACAGTGCGAAGCACACCTCGAGCGCTGCAGTGCCCTTCGCCATTTCGAGACTCGTGCAAGCGACACGTGGCAGTGCGAAGCACACCTCGAGCGCTGCAGTGCCCTTCGCCATTTCGAGACTCGTGCAAGCGACACGTGGCAGTGCGAAGCACTTTGCAGTCGAAAGGATGCGACTCGAAGGCCCTCAGTGGTTAGAGAAGCCTGTGGCGGTGGATTAGAGAATTAGAGCTCGAGGGCGCACAGCGAGCGCGGCACTCTGAGGGGACCCTCTGCCGGCGCTCTGATCACGCCGAGGGGGGCGGCCTGTGGGGCAGCAGGCTGGTGAGCTGTTGACCTGGGTCACTCGACAGACGGCGGAGCTTGTAGCTCGGTGGCAGGTCCGCCCAAGAATCGTCTTCAGCCCTGGCGGTCGCACTAGCAGCTTCGGCTCAAGCACTGGCATGCCATTAGGGTTGAGGATCCTCCCTCGACACTAGTGCTAAGGGATAGATGGAACATATCGTCCGTTTATATGTTCGGACTGTTTAAATCGGAAGGCCCAAAGAGATTCCTTGATTCGATCTCCGGATTACCGGAATCGCGGAATAGGGTGAAATAATATTAACTCTCCTGAGGGATTGGTAATGATGCTTTATTCCGCGATTCCGGAAATCCGGAGATCGAATTAAGGAATCTCTTTGGGCCTTCCGATTTAAACAGTCCGAACATATAAACGGACGATAAGTTCCATCTATTCCTCAGCACTAGTGTCGAGGGAGAAGGCTGGTGGGGCCTGCTTTGAGGGCGCGGGGAGGGCCGCGCAGGCGGTGGGCTTCGTGCACGGCGTGCTCAACACCGACAACTTTAGCATCTTCGGTGAGCACGGCCGTTGTCCCACCCTCCCGGCGATGTATTTGCAGAGCTGTGACCGCCATTGCAGAGCCGCCTCGCCTGCGGGAGGGAGCTCTCCCGAACACCCCGCCAGTCGGAGAGGATTCTGCGCTCGAAGATGTTGTTTCCTGCGAAGGCCTCTCTGTCCTGCCACGTGTCGCGTGGTCACTTCTAAGCACTCCCCGGGAGTTGTGTGCGTGCTTGCTCGGCTCCGCGCTGATTTCATCGCGAGTCAGTGCCGAGCGTGAGCACGTATAAGAAAAACGTGTAAGAGTCCCCCGCCCAATCGGGATACAAATCGCCGTCTGGTCTAGTATCGTCTGAGCTCTACTGCTGCTACGAGCGACGACCTTGAACGACCTAGGTGTATCATACACCTTGTTGTTCCGACTGACCGCCATGCTTGCTCAACACATGTAAACTAGGAGTTGCTTGGGCTACGAACAATTCATGTACGGATGTCCTCTGATCTCACTCTAAAACAATACCACTATATTCGCAATGGACACAGAACCGTTACATGTCCTCTGCGAACTCCGCCGCGCACCTCTCGCACAAGTCTACCGCCGTACGCCTGCGATGTACGTGCCTCCTCGGCAACGGCCTCTGCACTGGCAAAATTACTCTCCAGAAAGCCACGGAACCAGAGTCCAAATCGCAAAACGTGCACTCCTCCTCAACGTCGGATGGCGGGATGTCCACTCCTGACATCTGCCGGCAGCGGTGGAAAAAGCGCGCAGTAGCACCGTCGTCCTCCTGCGATATCTATACCCGTGCTTCTGGAAAACGTAGCCTGGGTACGGGAATCGTGGGTTCCAGTAGCGACGGTCGAACCTACAGTTGCAAGGCATGAAGACGGGATGCGTCCAGTCTCTCACGTCCCGCTGATCCTCCAACGCACTGTGCACCCCGGAGATGTCCGTCTGCGTGTCCGCGTTCTTCTCCAAAGGTTGGCCGTAATTTCCCGGAGGTCCAGACCGCAGCCTCTCCGACATGTAAATAAGAAACGTGCGTGCAAACGGTCTCGCTGCCCGCAAAGCCCTCCGCTAAAAACTACTTCTCAGAAAATGTTACGCAAAAAATAAAATGTTCGTACGAAAACACTCAGATTTTTACAAAAACTGGGAGAGAAAGCAAAAGCTTTCAGGGTCAGAATTGCAAACATTTCTGGAACTGTGAGAGCTTCCACTTTTAGTCTGCGACTCACGGGGCCGCAGACTCCGATCGTTACACCGTGACGGTATAGATCGGGGCTGATCGGTGAGACTGTGACCTACACATTCTCGTCCGATCGATCGCGCCCTTCCGTGGGCGACGTCTGTGCTGTGAGTCTTGATTTAAATAACCTCAATTATTTCCTAGGCAATAATTTTGAATCGCTTGGCTCCGTGCTGATTCCATCGCGAGTCAGTTCCGAGCTTTCAGGCTGCCAGCTGCCAGGGTGATCGCAAGGGTGATAGCTATCTGGTGCGCCAACGCCGGGTGGGATCAACGGTTTCAGCGGGGCGCACTTGCGATACGTGGCGCGGTGTTTCAAGTGGCGTGAAGGGCGAGCCCTTGCACATCGTATGCTCAGTCAACAGCTCCGTTTGCGATGCCCGCGCATCTCAGCTTCGTAACCTCGTGGGTTCTTCAAAGACGTGAACCCTGCTGACCGAATTCCGGACTCAATGTCCAGTCATCCCTCCTGGGTTCTGCAGCTCGTGTGCGTAACCCCCTCACCCTGCCCCACCCCCTGCATGCGCGCAGCAGAAGCCCTCACGAGGCCGAGGGCGGCTGGGACATGCAGGGATCACCATCGACTACGGCCCCTTTGCTTTTCTGGACTGGTGCGAGACATCATTTCGCCGAAAACCCTCCAAAAGGGGCATTGTTAGGGGGCGCTGGAGTCCCCAGATTTTGGGGAGCGTTATATAACTCGCCCTTAAGCTGCGCCTCCGCGCACTCCGGGGCAACCCGCGCGCTGATGTTTTCGTGCTTTACGAGCGGGGCGGAAAAGGGCTTATGATGGAGGTCACCAAGTCATGCGCGCTTCCGATCGAGGTCACCAAGTCATGCGCGCTTCCGATCGAGGTCGCCAAGTCATGCGCGCTTCCGATCGAGGTCACCAAGTCATGCGCGCTTCCGATCGAGGTCGCCACGTCATGCGCGCTCCGATCGAGGTCACCAAGTCATGCGCGCTTCCGATCGAGGTCGCCACGTCATGCGCGCCGATTGAGGTCACCAAGTCATGCGCGCTTCCGATCGAGGTCACCAAGTCATGCGCGCTTCCGATCGAGGTCACCAAGGCATCCGCGCTTCCGATCGAGGTCGCCAAGTCATGCGCGCTTCCGATCGAGGTCACCAAGTCATGCGCGCTTCCCGGTTAAGCGGCAGTCAAGAGGCGAGGTGCTGACGTTGCTGTGGGATGACGCGGGCCGTCACGGTGTGCACCGCCCGATAGTACTGACACGGATGCAGCGTGGGGCATGGCACGCAGGTACGATCCGGCATTCGTTCCAAACACCTCCGACGACGAGTCGCGCTACGCCTTCGACCAGCAGCCACAGGCAGCCCAGTGCGCCCTGCTCACGCCTTGTTCGCCGGTGCCCCTTGGTGTGTCTCTACTTGTGGAAGCCCCTGACAGTGAACGGGGCCCCGGCACAAGGTCTGAGCACCCAGCGTACCCCAGCAGCACATCGTATAGGGGTCTGGCTAAGACTTTGCCGCATGGGAGCTGTGTGGTCACCCGTAGCAATCCTTCTGCCTCAATCACTAGCTCCGTTCCCCGCCATGGGCCGTCACACAAGCAAAGCAACCCGCGGACAGAGCCTTGTAGCTATTGGCTGGCATCGCTCTCGGCACACTCCTTCATCTTGAATGCATATTTTGATGGCCCCGACGGGGCATCAGTTCGACTCTGCCGCTTTATCAGTTCGACCTTCCCAGGGCGTCTTTATCAGTTTGACCCCGCGTATCCGGCGCAAGCTCCTGACATGATTTGCTTTCGATAGCTCCGTCGGTTCCCCAGCATGCGCCTCGAGGGGGGCAAGCTCTTTGAGGGGG
>LGRX02005675.1:0-37729 GCA_001247695.2 Cymbomonas tetramitiformis
AAGTACCATCGTACCTGTAAACAAAAGTTTAACACCCATCACCTTTCCGCATAAAAAATAGTTCACGGCTTTAACCAAACCGTGGTAGATGGACTTACTTTCCGGCGCTCAGGTCCTCCAAGAACTTGGACGCCTCTTCAGTTTTTTTCGCCTTCCCCTTAGAGCTTTGAAGCTCTAGCTGTGAGCGGACTTCTTGACGAAGCAGCACAAACGAACACAAGTCCGTGAAGGCGCGCGTGGTTCCGACGAAGCCCAAAGTCGCGCATTGCTTCTTCTTCTTCAAGTGGAGCTCGCCATTCTCGTCCTTCACGGCGAACTTGACGTTCTCGTTCACTTTCAGGAAAACCTGAGACATGTGTTTGTCCTTAGGCGTGATGGTTGCATGTAACACAATAAAATAAAGACCGGCTTCGACCGTACCTGATATCTTTGTGTCGGGTTAAGACGCTGGAACTCCTTGTTGTCGAACAAGGAGTTGAAGCCGTAGGGGGAATCCTTCCCCAAAGCTTCGCAGTTCTCGCGAAGCAATGCCTCCAGCCGCTCGTCGGGCCCGACCACCTTTTCGTGGATGTGGGCCATCCTCTTGAAGAACATCAAGGAGTATAACGAAGGGTCGATGTGCGAGAACAAAACAACCAGCTTCTGTGGTTTGGCCAAGGCCTTGTCAATGGATGACATCAGCCACTTGAAGGAGGTGTAGTCGTCGAAAAAAGTTTTTTTCTTGGACCCCTTCTCGTTCTGCACGATGCGTGAGAGTGCGAGGCACGTAACCTCCTCCTTGGTGATGTCCTCCGACACCACGATGACGTTGCATTCCAGAAACCTTTTGTCCCGGGCCTCTAGTTTTTTTCCGCCTACCACGGCGCCATCTTGGAAGGCACGAGTGAAAAACTCGTGCCTACCATGTCCGTCAATGGCGATGTACCTCTTACTGAAAACAGAAACAAACACAGCACGCCATTTAAAACGACAAAGAACATGGGTTAAAGGGTTAGAGAAACTATTTATAAAAATATATATAAAGTGTTTACTTCAGCTAAAGCTACCACTGGCTGTCTAGCATCCACAAAGGACATTGCGTCCTACGTATTTTTGCGTTTCGCTCAGCGTCTTTTTTATTCTTGAGTCTCCTCTTAGCTACTGCCACGTTTGGAACATTATACCAGCTAATGGGAACATGGTTCTTCCTGCAAGAATCTTCCTCATCTTCTGAGGATGTAACATCTTCAAGCAACACTAGCTTAAAACCCCCTGTCTAAAATGCAACGCCTACGTCTAGTAATTTCTTTGTTGATCCTAATTCTTTCAGCTTCTCGGTTCATTGCACGTCTTCTTTGAAAGGCGCGCACGCCTTTAAACAGATCTCTGCAACAAATTAAAAGACAAGAAAGAAAACTTTAGGAGCAAGAGTCCTGAAGGGAGTCAGTAGACCTGCAGGTGAACAGCAAATAAACAAGAAGAAAGTCACCATGCAAAACCAAGAAGAGTTCAAGCACTAACCTTTTTTTGCTGAATAAGAAAAGCGTTCATCGATGAACGCAAAAGGGTTCATCGATGAACGCTTTTTAAAAAACACTGCTAAAGAAACAAGTGTTTTGACCGGTTTAAAGAAAAGTGTTCATCGATGAACGCTTTCTTTATTTTGTTTCTGAAGCTTGAGTATTTTAAACTCTTTTTAAGAAAGCGTTCATCGATGAACGCTTTTCTTAGTTTTCCTTGTATTTTTCCTGAGAAAAAAGCTGAATCACACAGAAATATCGCAGCTTTTGCAACTCCAAACCGCAAAGTTTTAGGAAAAATACAAGGAAAACTAAGAAAAGCGCTCATCGATGAACGCTTTCTTAAAAACAGTTTAAAATACTCAAGCTTCAGAAACAAAATAAAGAAAGCGTTCAGCGATGAACACTTTTCTTTAAACCTGTTAACACACTTGTTTCTTTAGCAGTGTTTTTTAAAAAGCGTTCATCGATGAACGCTTTTTCACACTTGTCTCTTCTACCTTTTGTCAGCGCAGTTCTTCAAGAAGGTTTAGTGAAACTTACCCGTGGGCCTTAGGATCTCCTTTTTTGGCGCGGCGCCAGATCATGGTTTGGGAAAGGTCGATGCCGTTTTTCTCAACGGACTTCTCCACGTTGACACCGTTGTGATTGTGTCCTCTTGGGTTGTCAGCGAAAGAGCAGTCCGCGAGCTTCAGCACTTTCTGCTCAACGAAACGCTGTTCCATCACGTCCGCGTAAACCAACCTTTCCGTGTTGCCATCCCCGGACTTCTTGGTGGTTCCTTTTTTTGCAGGCATCTTTGCTTGTTTCTTTTGACTTTAAATCTTTGCGCTTTTTATTTGGCGGCTAGAGTTCTTTACTAGCTCTCAACTGTCTTCAGGTTTTCTTCGACTTCTCTTTCCGAAACACGTCGACTCCTTTGGTCAGTGTCGTTCTCGACTCGATATTTTTTCGCCTCGATATTTTTTTTTTAAATTTTCAAAGCGTTTCCTCGAGTCGAATATTTTGAAGGTTTCGCCTCGACTCGACACTCGACTCGATTTTTTCCTTCGCCTCTCTTTCCGAAACAGCTAGACTCGTTTGGTCGGTGTCGTTCTCGACTCGACTCGAAAATTTCCCAGCCGTCGCCTCGACTCGATTTTATTTCGGCGTCGCCTTTTATTTTGGCGACTAGAGTTTTTTAAGGCCTCTCCTCGACACTTTAACTTCGGGAGTGCATTTATTTTACCGACTTCCTAGGGCTAATGCAATGTCCACTCAATTTGTTACTTTTCGCTGCCTTGAAACCGGGGATGTCGTTCGTGAAATTCCTATTGTTTGGCATCTTGGAGACCCTTTTGTGACTAGCGACACACTTTGCAATGTTTTTAGTCTTGACAAGAAAGAAGATCTTTCCGTCACCTCCGAGTACGATGACTCCGTTGCTTGCTCTTTGGACCTGTTTCCCGTTCACGCGGGCTTCTTGCACAATGTGTACGGTACTCCTACCGACGACAACATGCCAATCTTGGTAAGCGACAGCGAAAGCGATGACAGCGATGATGAAGAAGACATTATTTACACCGGCGAGTGCAAGACTCCCCGGTTCTCACCAAACACGAAGCCCAAGCCCACGGAGTCCGTCGCTTCGACAAACCTTTCCAAGTCCGACTCGACTTCCAGTCACGCCTCTTCTTTTAAGTGGCCCGCAGATTGCAAACGTGTGAACAAGGTCCCCTTCGACGTCGATGGCAATGTAACTTTTGGTCACCACATGTCCTCCCCTCTTCCTAAACCAACCGGGAAGGGCGGTCTACCGCTGAACAAACTTGACTTCCATGTCACGAACCGTTCTTGGTCCCACGCCTGCGCCACAACTTGGGCGGAGGTAACCCGACAAGATGCTGTCAAGGACTGCAACTCTCAAGTTCGACTTCAAAACTGCCTTGGAGAAAAACTTTGCAGGAATACGGAGTGCTCTTTCTTTAAAACCCATGACAAAGAGTTCGTTCAGACAAGTTCTCAACAACGTGGCAAACGCTCCGCTTCCGCTTTCCTCGGCGTTGAGGTATTTTAATCCCAAGGTTTTCCCGTACACTTTCCCCACTTTTCCAGTAGGACCTTACGCTTTTCTTTTCTTCTTTCAGATTGAAGGCCCTCCATGCAAAAAGTGTCAAGAACCCATGGAAGTTATTACCTGTGGTGCCCGGGCTACTTTGGTCCGCATCGACCTTCCCGCAGCCGAAGGCCACCTACTGCTCTTTAGACACGAAGGCACCCATGCCTGCCAACCCATGGATAAAAAGGGGAAGGCCGTTGTTTCCAAAGAAACCCAAGACGCCATCAAAGAAGCCCTTCCCGTTTTCGGTGGTCGCTTCACTTCCGAGAAGCTGAAGAACTCCGCCACAACGGTTGCCTTCGAGAAGATGCTTTCCTCTCCGGACGGCTCTCCCATCGACGTGTACAAGGTATCGCCCTATTTTTGTGTTACCTTTCCGTTATACGTCGGGGACATGTTATTCTTAATGCATGGTTCCATTTTAGGTGGCCCGCGAAATGCAAGACGCTCGCGCCGTCCGCGACGTGATGAAAGAACACCGTGCGACTCAACGTGCCCCCGAGCGTGCTGCTGATGACGAGGTCAAGGAAATGAAACGGATCCTAGACTCAAAGGGATACCGTACTCTTCTTTTCGACACCGCACCTCTGAACTGGTTCATGTGCCCCCTGGACTTGCCGTGGTCCCCCGCGAAGATCATGCTGTTGATGGACCGCATTCTCGGCAAGCCTCCGTTCATCGGTTGCTACGCATGTTCTGATGGTGGCCACAGCTGCATTAACGGTCGCGTTGTCGAGAAGGTTGCAACGGTCGTGCCCGGAATTGGGTTGATAAAACTAGCAACCTTCGTGCTGCCGGCGGGTGAACGCGGTGTGGATGAGGAGAAGATGTGGCAAGGCATCGACTACGCTTGCCGGACGGTGGCCATGGAGGACGCCGACTTCGCGAAATATCGAGACAAGGAGGTTTGGGTAAAGACCAACCCAAAAGGTGAGATTTGCTTTCGTCCCGTCGGTTTCGTCCGTGACGCGGGTGGCGGAGGCTGGATCGGCATCCGCTTGAACTACAACAAGTTCATGCGCCGGGAGGACCGAAAGAAGTACATGACGCGGGACGAGGCGGGCAACTCGTTGGAGAAAGGCTGTGACTTGCACCTCGTTGCGAACATGGGGATACACGCTCGGTGTTTGGACAAGAGTTTCGAGGAGACCCAGTTCCGGACACTGTTCACACGGTGGTACGAAGCACAAGCCCCCAGACGTGTGATGGACGCACGTGCGCGCCTCTTCGACTTCATCATGGAGCAAGAGAGCAAGAGCGTGCAATCCTCTTTGTCTTCGCTCGTTTTATTTTACGAAGGTGAAGGCGAACGCACCCTGCAGCTTTTCACACAAAGCAAAGGGGCTAACCCGGCGGAGCAACTCTTCTCCAAGGACGGCAAACTGATCGGCGTGAATCTGCCGGCCTCCGAGTTCTTGCACCTGGAGAACGTGACGTACATCACTCAATCCGCCTGGTTGGAGCACGTAGGAGAAGGTGGCCACAGCCAGCGGGACTCCCGCACGAACACCCTCTACGATGAGCGGCGAAGGGTGTACACCGCCATGCAACGCGCACGCCACACCGCGTACGACGTCCTTGAGGAGGTGCGTGAAATATATGTCACTCCTGGTCCAGTGACGACGGAGACACGCAGTCACCGACCAAACCAAGTCCGATCGATGGGGAAGAGGACTAAGACTAGGGTGACGATCGACGAGCCTGGAACGCCGACTCCGGCCATCAAGTTGGTGCGGGCATGCCTCGAGAACCCTTTGGAGTTCCAATGGCAGTTCGACCCAAACACCGAGGACCCGGCCGCCCGTTATGTTTGGCAGTCTTCCCAAGAGGTGGACGAGGCTCTCGTGGTGCAATATTTGGAGACCGCGGTGCACTTTCATTCCGAACATCGCTACGTGGACACTCGCCGCGTGTCCGTCGGGTCTTTGGACGAGGTGCGGTACCAGACAAGCACCACGAAAGGCCACGCGCAAATGTTGGCTCGCATGTTCTTGCAGCCTGACAAGCGCTTGAAAGTGATACAGGTTGGCCAACCCACCGTCCGTTTAACCGCACGTGGAAGACACGACGGCTTCCTGGACCGCAGTTACACCTTGTCCTCTGGTCGAGGTGAACCCTCGCGGGTGATATTTGGTCATCTGGCCCGGGCGGCGCAACAACGCATCAGCTGCTCATGCTACTCATGGCGCCAAACGATGACTCGCGTGGGAAGGTCGACTTCGGTGAAGCTTTGCTTGTGCCTGTCCACCCTCCTATTCCGCGCGGGGTTCAAACCTGGACATGCATTTTACGTGCAATCGGGGTTTACCACGGAGGAGATCGACGACATCTTAACGGCGTTGGGATCCCGCCTCACCACCGGCGATCGTGTCGGGAGTGAGGAACTGGCCTACGGGCAATGGATGGTGGTGCCCGGTACCGGTAGGAAAGCAAGATGCGCGGCCTCCGAGTCCCGCAAGGGTTGCGTGACAGCGAAGACCCACAAGCAATCCCAACCCATCCTTTCAAAGGATGGCCCAAGGGTGGTGGTCATGGGTCGGCGCAAGGTGAATGGTCAGTGGGTAAACCACAAGTTTCAATTCTGTCTTCTCCACCAGTGTTGCGCTACGGTATTGCCCAACTACTGTGATGTACCGCCTTCACCTACGGACCTGGTTGTGGCACATGGGTTGTCACTAACTAGGGAACAACGGCTTGGAGCTGGGGCCTTGACCTTTCAAGAGCAGTAACTCAGGTACGAAAGCGACATTGTTGTTTGCACGGTTTGTTGGGCTTTGGACTAACGTAATTGTTTTTCCACAGGTACCACACATTGGGAAATATGCGACTGAGTGTCCAGGGATAATGTGAAAGTTAGTTAGGGATCTTGGCGAGAAGTATGTTTTGAACCGAACTGGGGGGCCGGCCACCGGGACTTGTGGTTAGTAGTGGTCCGCGAAAGCACGTGAAAAACCAATGGAGAACGTAGTTGGTCAATGCACGAAGACGAGTAGGCGATGGGGCGAAGGGCACAAGAAAGGGTGAAGTCGTGTTAAACTCTGGAGGCAAAACATGCGCGCCGGTAACTTTGCTTTGAATATTGATTTGAAGCTTTATATTTTACGTGAACAAGCGTTCTAATCTAGTGAATAGTACAAGCGTCCAAAGCGTTTAAGTGTTTGCGTGTTTAATTTTTTCTGTCCGTGTTCTTCGGTATTTAAGAGAAGTCCGGGCGCGCGTCGTAACTGGAGTTGGTGACCTAGCGGTAGTCGGCTGTTTTATGCCTGAAATAAGGGGAAAAAACGGGGCAACCCCCATAAAATAGGAACAAAGCCAACCAAAGATATTCCTGAAAGTGTAGAAAAATTCTGGGTTTTTTCCAAAATTTTCAAATTTTAAAAAAACGCCGAAAAGGCCTGAAAATCATAGAAAACTGAAAAAAATTATATTGGTTCATCGATGAACCCCCCAAAAAATAATTCATGAAAGCAGACGTAAAAAGTATCATTTTGCTACAGATTTTCAAAAAAAATAAATTAGCTTAAAAATGCGTGAAATATTGTACAAGTTCAATTAAAAATTTATGTTTTCTTAACACAAAAACCCCATAAATCTTCCTTAATTCAGGGTGAAAAAGATAATTTCTTTAGTGAAAATCAGGAATATTTCTTAAACCCTAAAACAACCGGGAAATTAAATAAAATTACATTCAACTTGGGAAAATCTTAAACCCTAGATTCGGTCAAATTTTCAATTTTTTCAGGGCCTCCCCTTGTAAAACACCCCAAAACCCAAAAAGGCCTGAAATTCATATAAAACTAGAAGAAAAAAAAAGGGGTTCATCGATGAACCCCCAAAAACATATTTCATAAAAATCAGACGTATCAAGTATCATTTTGCTACCGAGTTTCGAAAAAATTTTGAAGCTTAAAAAGGCGTAAAATATTGTAGAACTTCAATTGAAAATTTATGTTTTCTTAACACAAAAACCCCATAAACCTTCCTTATTTCAGGCTGAAAAAGATGATTTTTTTAGTGAAAATCAGGAATATTTCTTAAACCCTAAAACAACCGGAAAATTAAATTAAATTACATTCCACTCGGGAAAATCTTAAACCCTAGATTCGGTCAAATTTTCAGTTTTTTCAGGGCCTCCCATTGTAAAACTCCCCAACTCCCAAAACTCCCAAACTCCCCAAATGTGTAGAATGTAAATTTGTTTTCAGTTACTATTCGTTTTTGTTTACATAAAGATTTTTATGTGTATACGCGCTGTACTATTCCCACGTGTTTCTGCTCGCTTGAAATAACATTTCAGATAGTTTTGTAGCTAGCTACAAAATGGCAAACCGCTCGCCATTTTGTAGCTATAGCTACAAAAATGCATATGGCGAGCATTTTTTGGTCTAGCTACAAAACCTGGAAGCTACAAAATGTCCGGGGGGTAGCTACAAAATGGTCGTGCTACCATGACGGGGGAAGTAATCTTGGTCGCCGTGTTATTCCTATAACAAAAACGGTTGCACTGTCATCGATGACGGGGGAGGTCCCTGTTATATAATCTTGTGGTGGTTGATTCGTGTCCGTTATTTCTGGGCTGTGGTTGTGTTGTCATCGATGTCGAATGGAGTCCTAGTTGTATTATTTTGCCAGGCAAGATGGGAACTTGTTTTTGCACTTATATTTATGCAGGTTTGTAAACATGCACGGTTGCAGTATTCAAAAATACCAACATTTTTGAAGAGAGACGCGTCGTAGTATTATCACTTGTAGTTTTTCACCTGAATTGCATTTTGACTTTAGCGGGGACGATACGTCTCGGTGCAATTTTTCAGAAAAGGAGACCAAAGTGTATTTTCAGTATTTTTGGGGCCCGTTGTGTAAGTTCACTTGTCGGGGAGGGGGGTGCGGGGATATTCCGGAAGAAGGACGCGTCATTGTATTTTCACTTGTTGTTTTTCACCAGAATAGCATTTTGACTTTAGCGGGGACGATACGTCTCGGTGCAATTTTTCAGAAAAGGAGACCAAAGTGTATGTTCAGTATTTTTGGGGCCCGTTGTGTAAGTTCACTTGTCGGGGCGGGGGGTGCGGTGATATTCCGGAGGAAGGGCACGTCCTTGTATTTTCACTTGTTGTTTTTCACCAGAATAGCATTTTGAGTTTTTCGGGGAGGTGACGGTGCATTTTTAAAGAAAAGGAGACCAAAGTATATTTTCACTATTTCCGGGGCCCGTTGTGTAATTTCACTCGTCGGGGAGGGGGGGTGCGGGGATATTCCGGAAGAGGGACGCGTCGTTGTATTTTCACGTGAAAAAATTTTGAGGACCGTTTTGTATTTTCACTTGGTGAATTACCCATTTCACCATTTATCCATTTATCCATTTATCCTTTTTTTGCGCGACGAGTTAAGGGTTTCGATATCAGAACGGTAAAAGTCTCAGATTGATAAAAGAGGTACACATAAATACTAACGGGTGTTTCCCGTCTACTGGTGACGGTCACCCAGCCTACTATAGGAAGTGACAAGTGACATATTTTGACTGTCGGTGTGTCACATCCAGCAGATGGAACTGATAATAGTGTTATAATCGTTACAGGCAGTGAACTGCAAGTAAATACAACTTTCGGTTTGATAGTAAACGGTGATGCAAAAATCAATGGAAAAACAGAACTGGTCGCACCAGATAATACCACAAATCTTGATTTATTTGGAAATAAAACATCAGGTAATAGTTTCATAAGTTTAAATACCTCAGGTGTAGATTTATCGAGTGTTTCAACGATATATTTTATAAATTTTCAAACGAAACCTGATTCAGCTGTACCTAAATTTTTTAGTATCAATATGAAAGGTGATATAATAGGATGTAATGATATAGAATGCAATAACATTATAATTAATGCACAATTAAGTTCCAAGACAAATTTAGAATTACAAGGGCCAAAATCTGCTAATTCAACATTTATAGATTTGAATACATCACTGGTTGATGAAGCAGCAGTTGATTCAGTGTATGCTTTGCAGTTTCGAAAACGACCTGATATACCATCAAACGCATTTTTTAGAATTAATATGTTAGGTGATATCCGAGGTGCTAATTTAATACAAGCTGATATTGTTCAAACTCCTGTCGCGGATATGGATATTTTGAAAGTAAATAAAGAATTGAATTATGAAGAAATTTCAAGAGTAACTACGCTTTCAGCACCCGGAAATGAAAATATACGAACCATTCAATTTCCTAATGATATTTTCATTATTTACTTGGATTTTGCTACTATAGCTACTGATGGTACAGACGATATCAAGTTCAAGATAACACACGCCGATACTTCAATTCAACCAAAGATTGGTACGGAATATCTTTTGAGATGTTCAACGATAACGGTCAATACCACAAAAGCAAAAAGATTTACATTAAATTCAAGTGTAAATTATATTGAAGCTGATGACGAAGTTGAGTTAAGAATAACGGACATTTCCGGTGAACAATTTGCAAATAACACTTTACGTTTTGTATTGGAATTGATACGTATACCGTATATTTAGTAATAAATTTCTTCGGTTTTTTTCAGGGGGACAAAAAACCTCAAAAAAATAAAATCCACTTAAAGAGTGTAACTCAATAGTGTAAACAAAGCAAGATGAATACATTAGACTTACATTGTTGGATTGAACGTAAGGATGGTTCTATTTATGACCCAACTCCGATAATGAATGAAGATTTTATTTTTATGTTTCGTAATATAAGTGACAAAACAAGATATTATGAAAAATATGAAGGTGATGAATTAAAAGATGCTTGCATTGATGTTTGGAACATTATTAAAAAAATGGAAAAAGAAAATAAAGAAAAAGGAATTAGTTTAAGAACCCAAGTTAAAAAGAACAAGTACTCATTACCAAGTTTATGTTTCTTAAATGCTTATTATTGGTTACAAGACCATAAAGGTAAAGGTAGCATGAAAATTGGGAAAATGGGTTGGAAAACAATTGAAGGAAACTTGTGGTGGGAATTTGGATGAATGATTTAAGAACAATTTACATATATCTTATTGAAACATTAATTAATTTACTTTTTATTTACTTTTAATTTTATCTTTATCTTTTTACTGTAGATTTTTTTATCTATTTTTTATTGTAGATTTTTTATTTATTTTTTATCGTACTCACATTTAATCACGTAATTTATTCCCTATTTATTACGTAATTATTTCTATAGGGTTTTCTCTTGTATTTATTAATCATTTATTATCGTCTTTAGGGTTTTGGGGGCAGGCTATAATCGGTAGTATACTACTAATACTAATCAACGGCAAACCGATTATAGATTATACCGAACCCAAGTTCAACCCGCTATCAGAAAACAATAAACATTTTCTGTTAAATAAGATTGACAATATGACGCCAATTGAGAGGCGAGCATTATTTGAAGAATTCAAATGTTAGGGCTAGATAAAGAAGCCCTCAATATATCATACAAAAATACAAGTATGCGCTGTGCTGTAGAACGACAAACACAAGCGTCAGAATATAGCGGGATGAGTTGCAGAACTTCTGTGAGAAGATACTGCTGAAGCCCAACGCTTCGCTCATCTATACCATACGTCTCCCATCGCATAGATGGTACCGCCATTGGGTTGTGAACCCGAGACGTTGGTTGAGCGACCAGTATTGTGGTAACGAATAGTTCGTTCATATTGCGCATGCGTGTTCCGCACATGCTAAAAGCCAAGATGGTTCTTGTTTGTACTTCAAGATGTATCTTGCTTTGCCATCCTCGAGTTCGACATACGAACTCTCGATGACAGGGTTATTCAAGTCTTTCCTTGAATAATGACAGATGATGTGACTTATCATCTATATAAAAGAATTGTTGAAATAATCAGTTCTCGATTGCATATGATTTGAACCCATCATTGAATATTGGTCTCCTTGTGAATGAGTGATATTCATATAGGCTTGTAAAGGCGAATTAAGAAATGCAGGGGTCAACACGTTGTTTACGCTCCAAGAGTAACGAAAGACTCTATTACCGCCATACATTTTAGATGGCAATTGATAAAGACGTCCGAGACGATTAGTATATTGTGCAATCCCGGTTTCGTTTACGGTTCGATAATTTAAAGGACGGGTTATGGCATAAGCTTTATTCCAACAATTGACCGATAGTGCAAATCGTACATTTCTATTATTGGTCAAATCGCTTTGGAAAAATGTCGCATAATTTTCAAAGATGATTGTTAACGCTCCTTTTGAAATTAATTCCTCTATATTTTGTTCGACGACTCCGCTTGAGAATGATAACGTGGTAATTGATGCAGACACTTGAGATAACGTAAAGCTTGCATTTTTAGCAAATTCTTGAGCAGCGGCGGCTTTAGTAGTAAATGTACCGGGCGCTTGACCTTGTTCCGCGTATAACAAACACGTTACTGCATTGTCGGTAAAAAGCCTAATTCGTATTGCGCCGAGAGTGCTGGAATCAATTATGGACGGCTCACAAGTGCCGAGAAATCCTAATAGATTGTTCAAAATAAATTCTCGCCCTTCGAAGTCACCGGCTTGATTATCTTCGTCAAGTGAACCCGTTATCAATCCATTAGTCAATGGTATACCTTCCGAGCCACAATTCGATAACACGCTTCTATATGTTATTTCATTTTCTAAATGGTCACTTACTAAATGTTTTACCTCTTGAATATCGCTTGCCTGAGCCACAGATTGATTTACAATAACACCGTTTATACTCACCTCATATCTAGAGAATAGGTTAAATATCTCCGGCAAAAATGAATGACAAGTTTTTAATACATTTCCTCCACTATCGTACGTAAATGCACGATTGGTTTTGGCAAAGAATCTTATAGCAAATTTGCGCGTGTCGATAAAACTATTTATAGGTAAATTTATCTCCAAAGAACCTCCTCCACCATTCACAACGGTCGAGTTTGATGTCAATAATTCAAATTGATTCTGGCTAAAATCTGTCATTTGAGTCGTCGCATAACTTAAAGATTCGGGATAATAGCTGTCTAACATTTCTTTATAATAATATATAATACAGATAAATTTATTGCGAATCATTGCTTATAACTTCAACTTTTAATGAAAAACTGAAATATACATTTCCTGAGCGAGCTTGGCTAATAAGAGACGACGGTGTCCGACCATTGTCTTTTGAAATTTGAAACATTAGTCTTCCACGTGAGTCCGTTAATGCAAAGTTTATTTGTGACAATAGACTTGGACTTATGATAACGCTATAATTGTTGTTGGCATCTATATATGAAAATGATGGCTTAGATAAGTCGTCGATAGCAATTTTAAATAGTATATCACTAGATATCATCTCACCGACTTGGTCGTCACTAGCTTGACTTAGATTAACAACCTCCAAAGCCGAGATACTAATGATTGTGTGCGGAGATATAACTCTCGAATTGTGTTCGGTGTGAATGGAAAGTAGCTTTGCATAGTCTTTGATGATGTCTTTTGAAACATCGGTTCTAATTGGCTCAATTCAGATTTACCTACCAAATCTCGCTCCCGAACTGGATTCCCCCCTAAAAGTTCGCTCGAATCGTTGTTTAGTGCATCGTTTACCGTTGATGCAAATGGGCTTATTGCATTTAACAAAGTTCCGCTACACCTCGCTATGCTTTTGGTTGCGAAGGAGTAAAAATCAAACTTATCTTCCAAATCATTGTCGAATTCCAACACAATTAATTTGAGGTTTGCATCGGCTTGTGTTGCTACACTAGCCGTCACCGTCACGGCGGAACCGGCGGGTCCTAGTTGCTTATTTATAGCATCACCTATAGCCGGTAGCACGACGTTTTTGTAGCTACCCCCTACCAATTTTTGTAGCTACCCGGGTTTGTAGCTTAGCTACAAAAGCTCCCGCGGTGGCACATTTTGTAGCTATAGCTACAAAAGCTCCCGGGGTGGCCCATTTTGTAGCTGGCTACAAAATTCACGAAAACGAATTTTCGAGCTATTGGAACCACAAACGAATGACACAGCACATAAATCATAGTACATTTTTATTGAACTAAGAGTACCGCCTATCGCGCATATGGCATGTAATACGAATATATTAGACAGTTGTATGGAGGATGCCAAGAAAATAATGCTATCAAACTATCATGCATACTAGCACGAGGCAAACATGCAGGCATTTCAGATCGGTCGAAAAGATTAGCAAACACAAATTAGACTCTTAAAAAACAATAGCATAATTAATACCATCCATACTAGGTTGCTAGTTTCTAATCTAAGGGTTCGACGACCCGTGGGCGATAAGAAAACACGAGCACAGAGCACAGATCCAAAATAATTCCAAACATGTTTCCTGCAGCACACGAGCGTCGACTTAGTCAGGACGTTGGGGAACGAACCCAATACGGACAAACCTATTGCTGTTGGCATTTCGCCCTCGATTGGGAGTTTACACGGAAGACGTTTAAAAAAACAGCGAAACAGTAAACAGGGAAATAGGTTGAGTAATTCTGAAGTAAACCTGCGAAATTTCTAAAATAAACAAGCGAATATCATTTTTGCAAGACTGGAAATTACAGCATGCCACCAGCAACGTTACTGGCGACATCAGAAGGAGCCCGGCGTAAAAAAAGAAACCTGCAAAAAAACGATACGCTAGTCAGTAAAGATGTTGGGACTCGAACCCAAACCGTCGGGCTGTAAATAAGCCCGCCGGCCTCCAAGCACCCCTATCTTCAGCGAGTTTAGTAGAGCTGGAAAGATGCCGCCAGCAACGTTGCTGGCGGCTTCAGAAAATGCACAACATAGTGGCAACCTGCGAAAAATAACGATGCCCGGAGGAGATGTTGGGAATTGAACCCATACTATCAGGCTGCGAAGAAGCCCGACGGTCTCCGAGCATCCCTACAACGTAGGAAACAAGAACCGGGCCAGCAACGGCTAATGTGAAACATCGCACGCAGCGAGGAAAGCCCCCCTCCCCCGCCAGGCTCCACGCATACAGGTTAAAACACGACCGGTTCAGGATATCCGCTAGGATAACGAAGTGGCGTGTAAAAGTTGTTAGTCAAACAAGAAAGCAGAATGCTGAAACAGCAGGCATGAAACAGGCGGCGCAAGAAGAGAGCTTGAAGAATGGTGAAGGTGCGGCAAATCGGGATCTAATATCAGATTTCCTCAATCGTGGATGCGCGATCGTCAGAGCTCGTCGGGGCCGCGTGACTCCTGAAATATCTGAAGTAGGAAAGGTGACTGGTGAGACGATCTTGAAGCACGAGATGCGTGACATATATCCGATCGAGTCTGCTAGTTGTGACTAAAGATCGAACGGACAGTCCGTCAGCCAGTCGGTTATTATTCCGATCGGGCGGTCGAACGGTCGCCATACAGTCGATGTAAGACTGAATGTTATGGTCGACGACAAATATAAATTATAAAAATTGTGCTCTCAAAATTTTGATATCTTTATCTACTCTATCTGCTTCATTTCTGACCTGGACTCGCCCCGTACCGTAGGATGCACTGGGTAGTATGGCTACAAACAATCTGGGGGCGGTGTCGTGTGGTGATGCATCCTGATGACGCACACTGTTAACACTGGGGTGTGCCCTGGAAAAATCCTGGGAATTTCCCCTTTCCTGGTTTTTTGGAGGGAACGAAGATTGTCCCAGAATTTCCGGGGGAAATTCCCGGTCGGTTCTGGGGCACCTACAAAAATGTCACAGTAGCTACAAAAATGGTAGGGGGTAGCTACAAAATGACCCCGTTATCCCATAGCCGCCAAAATTTGTGCGTCGTCAAATGTTTTAGGAAAAGGAAAATTTTGGGGGTCGATTTCAATTTTAAACAACTTGTTGGCATTAGCTGTTTCGTCTCCCAAAAAAAATGTATTGTTCGTTTGATTTATATCATAAAATGTCTTTTCAATGTAAAAATCATTAACGGTGAGTTGCAATTGGTCCGTCGTCTTATATGAAAGCAATTGACTCGGAATATTATATTGACCCAGTCGTGAATCGAGTAAACTATTTTGTTCGCTATTAAAGTATAACATTTTTGAGAATTTCGAGACATTCATCGTTACTATATGGTTACATTATTTTTAACGTAATCGCTTAACTCCTGTTCACTCATTTTGGCATACTTGTAATAATCTTCTTGAGTTTCACGTGGTTTCGGTTTTACCAAGGATTTATTATCGTACCAATTTTGGAATTTGTCGGGATTTACCATATATGCTTTAATTGTGTATACTAGAATCGAATCGGGAAGATGTGGATGCAGTTCCTTATAATGTTTAAAATAGTCGCACATAAGTTCCTTTTGACGGTAGGTGAAGCACTTTTCGGAAATGTCGGCGATACAATTCATTTTTCTAATAGTATTATATTAATGAAAACAATCAAATTGAATGATACAAAACTTAAAATTCAACCACCGAAAGCTAGTGCATTTCAATACGAAACGGGCGAAAACCTATTGAAACAACCATTCAACATTTTATTGGTAGGTCGTCGTGGTTCAGCCAAATCGACCTCGGCGTGTAACTATTTACGAATGCTTAAACAAGATGACAATTGCGACCGTATATTGTGCATAAGCTCAACATTCTCATCCAATAAATCACTAATGGAAGACCTAAATATAGAGGACGAAGATGTGTTCGACCCGGACGACCCAAAAACCATTGATAATGTATTAGAAATTATGGACAATGAAGCGGAAGGTTATGAAAACTATTTAAAAGAATTGGAAATTTACAAGCAAGTTATGAAAATGATACACAGCGATTCGGTAAGTATACTCGATATCCCACCAGAATACTTGTTAAAATTTGCTTCAAACAATTATCAACCACCGACATATAAGTATCATCATCAACCGAGAATCATAGCATTCGTTGATGATGCGCAAAGCACTCGGTTGTTTGGTAACCGAAAATTTATAAATATGTGTGTACGGCATAGACATTGCGGAATGTTCTCAAAAAATATGGGAGGTGCTCTAGGCTTGAGTTTGTTGATTTGCGTCCAAAACTTTTCAAGCGCCCAATTTGGTTTACCTCGTGCCGTAAGAAACAATGCAACGGCATTATGTTTGTTCAAAATATATGATGAGAAAGAGATGGAAAACGTTTTCAAATCGGTCTCGGGAGAGATACCTCTTGAAGAATTTATGGAAGTATATGATTATGCTACCAAAGAAAAATATTGTTTTTTGCTTATAGACTTGAACCCCAAAGATTCAAATAAGAAGTATCGGAAATGCTTTAATGAGCTAATAGTACCGAATGCCAATTTTAAAATGGAAAGTTAATAGTAAATATATATGAAAACTCCTTGTGAAAGATGTACGGCTATGACCAAATCCGGGCATCGATGTAAGAATATGACTTGCAAATGGAGTCCATTATGTTATGTACACAAGCAAGTTGTAGTCGGCGATAGCCAAATACCTAACTCGGGTCAAGGTGTATATGCTAAAGACAATTTGAAGAAGAACACCGTGGTTGGAAAATATACCATTGGAACCGACAAAATGACGTTACAACAAATGAACGCCAAATTTCCGAGTGTGAAGGATAGGACTCATATTTGGAGCAACAATCCAAATGCATATTTTGATGCCGCAAAAACCAATTCGGTCGCGGGCAAATACAATAGTTGTACGCCTCTAGATGCTAGAAAAATGGGATGTAAGAATGATGCAAGAATCAACAATGTAGGGAACATAGTATTAAATCGAAATGTAAAACAAGACCGCGAGATATATGTTTCTTATGGAAGGGAATATTGGAGATATAGAAAATAAATTTTCAAGAGAGGAAACTTAAGTCTCGAGGTAATTCCATTTTATAACAAAACCACGCCGTTTCAAAGTTACATTTTCCCGGGAAAGTTCTTTCTTTATTTACAATTTTGTAAAATTGAATTCGTTTCCTAGGTATTATTAATTGGTTGTCATTTGCAAATAATTCGCGCAAATAGTTTGTGTTGAGCATTGATATCGGACACACGAGCATAAACGGTTTACCAATTTTCTTTGAATGCGTCAATACTTTTTTTTTTTTGGGAATATGGAATGTTTGACAATATGAAATCATAATCTAATGTTTCACTATCTATGAAAAAAATCTAGAGTTGGTTTGTGTATAACCTTTTGGCAACCAATCTCTTGTAGGTATTCGCCCGCAATTCCATCACAATAAAACGGTTCATATAAGATTTTTTCTTTCGGAATAAATTGTTTGATATTTTCAAAAGCGGACTTAGGAGTAGCATAGTCGTCATATTTTGTAAAAGTCTTGGTGTGAAATGACGCCATATTTATCGAAATATTATATTAACAATTATTATATAAAAGAAATGTCTTTACGCATAAAAGGATTCCAAAACCAAATGAAAATTCGCTCCGGTCTCCAAGCTCCACAATATGTCACCAATGAACCGATTGTAGGTGGTAATAAGTTAAATGAATTTTCAAAATTCCGAGGTAACAACGAACCTATGAATCCTATGTTAATGAACACTCACCGCCCCGCATCCTCGATGATAGAACCGTGCCGCTCCGTAAGTCGATATTTTGAAAGAAGTTCGCGAGGTTCATATCCGGACGGAGTAGGTTATAAGAGTTATCTTGTGACAAATAAAACGCCAATTAACGCGGAAACGGTTGTGTTCTATAGACCTCGTTATCATCCACAAATTAAACATTTAAAGTATCCCAATCAATCTAGTATAGGTGGTATATATATGCCACAAAACAAAAGTGAAAGCAAGTAAATTTATTTTGGCTTATTTTCTTTTTGTTTATATTAAATGCCAAAAAAAGGTGAACCGTTGTCCGATGAACACAAACAAATTCTTGCCAAGGCTCGAGAGAAGGCGTTAGCGATTCGACGTGAAAAATCTAAACAAAAAGCCGACATTAAATTTGCAAATGAAATAGAAAAGAGGGAAATGCACGAAAAAGCTCAAAAAGTGATATCAAAGGCGGTGACCAAGGATGATTCCGAACCCGAATGTGATACTAACGATTCAATAGATGAGGAACAATTAAAAGACCATCAAACGGACGAGGTGACAATTCTTAAAAAATCTATCAAAAAAATTAAGCCCAAGAAAAAAGTTGTTTATGTACAAGAGTCAAGTGGCGAATCGAGTGAGGAGGAAGAAATTGTTGTAAAGAACAAAAAAAAGAGTAAAAAAGTATCTAAAAGCGAAATCAACGAATCGCCATCCGTGGAGTTAAGTGAACGTGACAAATTATATATGTTAACAAAGAAGTCTTTGCTAGGTTTTAATTATCAATAAAGTTATATATATAAATATAATGTAAAAAGGTACGGGGTAGACGGTAATGGGTTGTTTAGAAAAGTATATCAAAGGAAGAAAAGTATTTTTGTAAAAAAAACTCATAGCATTTTGATTTTTTTTTTAGAAATGCCCATTACCCGCAACCCGATACTATTTATGGCATTAAATCAAGTATAAGATTATAGGGAATGCGATACGCACTTTCTACACATTTAACGCCGTAACCAATATTTGCATTTGAGCTACGCGTCCGTTGAGCCGTTTCAATGTGCTTCCCATAATTCATTTTAGTATCACGATAAGATGTTTTTTTGGAACACATTTTCAAGATTTCAACTCAAGGTTTTGTTTATTTGTCCAAATATTTGTGGTTTTACGATAACCAAACCCGTATTTGCAATATGAACACGTATGCTTGTATTGTGTTAATGATTGCATAAAATCTCTATGTTGCAACAAGCCATCGTCCGATGGGTTTTCAATATACCAATAGTTGGGTTGGAGATATTCTATAATGGTCAATGTTCGTTTTACCATCGCATCAGCCAAATTTAGATTTCGGACACCTTTTCTATGTGCTTTTGAATAACTTGTGCACGGTGGGCTTGCCCATATTATATCAAAATGTTTTGGTTTGTAGATTGTGTAATCCCAATCTAGGATGTTAGTTGTAATCGTAGCGTTAAATTTTTTAAGAATGTCAAGAGACACAACTTCACAATCGGAATATTTTGTACATAACGCATTTGATACCGAGCACGTGCCACAAAATAACTCTAAAAGTCTCATACATTATAAGAAAACACATTTTCTTACGTTTTTTTTAACTTAAAGAAAATAGTCGTAAATAGTATTAGATAAGCGAAGATGAGCACACAAATGTCGGAAAAAGAATACCGTTTGAAAAACGACTATCCGGAACCATAGTTAACAAGAGAAATCCGAGAAAAATTATATGCAATTGACGAAAAAAAACGAGCTCAAATGCGACAATATTATAATAAAACCAAGACTCAACAAAATATGGAAAAAAATCATATTAAGAGCTAAAAATAATCCTAATTATCGCCCTCAAGAAGATACTCTAGAAAAGTATGATTGGTCACGAGAACAAAAAGCCTTTTTATCGAGATGTGCGGAGGAACGAAAACTGAAATTTGCCGTACCAAGACCACGACCAATACGAGCTCAAACGACAACTCAAACATCTAATACGACAACTACACAAACCGCCTCCGCTACTACACCTTCCAACACATTACCACCGTCGGGTCAAAAAGATGTACTATCAAGAGATGAAATTTTCGAAATTTTAGATTCGGATGAGGGCATTGCCGAAGCTACCAAAAAGCAATGGAAAAATGTTGTCAACAATTTTGTCAAGGTGTTTAGTTTACAAGCAACCAAATGGACGGAGTTGTATACAAAATATACTAATGAAGAAATACTTGAAATTTTAAATACGGCATATAAAAATGAAACGACAAGAATTAAACAAGTTCAATTAACTCCCAAGTTGTATAATACCAAGAACGAGGATTTAATGAAAATTATTGGAATCGAACGTTACAAATTTTTTGATTTACAAGCTAAAATATTACAACGAAGCATACACGCAAGCAAGATTAGTAAAAAAATAAGCGATACCACCGATTATGTCGATGACTTTATTAATGTTTTCAAAAAAGAATTAGAATTAAGAAAGTCAAAACCGAGTTCAATGGACCATTTAATAGCTATGCTTTATAGCATCGGGATGTATTCAAAACAAGATTTGAGTAAAGAGTCCTTAAGCTTTACTCCACGAATAGATTATGACAATGTAAAACTGGTCAAAAGTGATAATCAAATGACCGATGAAAATGCAAACTACTACAATTTTAACAATGGACATATGCGAATTCACGATTTAAAAACGGGTAATAGTTTCAAGATTGATTACATTATAAATCCATTAGTGCAAAAGTATATCAATGATTCGATAAAGGATAAAAACAATCCACGAGAACATCTTCTAGAGACAAACACAAAACCACCAAGACCATTTACATCATCGGCTTTGGGCAAAAAAATGACCTCAATTCTTGGAATCGGAAATCAAATCTTCCGAAAAATGACCGAAAACATTTATTCAAAAATATTCAAGTTAGATATCGTAAAATTATCGGAAGTCGCAGCCCACGAACCAAACACGGCTTATACTCAATATTTGAATAGTTTAGAATATACCGAAGATGAAAGAGAGGCGGCGCTCAAAAAAATTCAAGCTCAATTAGACAAAAATGCAGCCGTTAGACACTTTTTTTTGTAAAAAATCGCTACCTTTTTTTTTCAGAGGGCACTATTAAAATTTTATACTGTGCTATGCGCCCGCGGGATTCGACCCCACTACCTCCACGACCGAAGTCTAACGCTGAACCAACTCGACCACAGTCTAAAATGTAAACCATGTCAACAGCAATAAATATAATTTGTCACAAGTCAAGCACGAAATTTAAAAAAGCGCCTAATCATCATCTTGCTGATTAGGCATAAATGAAAAAACGCCTAATCATCATCGTGCTGATTAGGCAAAAATGAAAAAACGCCTAATCATCATCGTGCCGATTAGGCAGAAATGAAAAAACGCCTAATCATCATCGTGCTGATTAGGCAAAAATGAAAGATGGTAAAGGTGATTAGGCATAAATTGAAAGTTTATACCATGATTAGGCATAAATAACGGATGCTTATTGGATATGTTTATCTAAAATTTGTCAATCGCTATGATTAGGCAGTATTTCGTGCTATTGGCTGGTTTCAGAAATGTTGTCCAATAATCGTAAATGATTTTAATCGCGCTGTCGATAATTCTGCCACGTCCGCGATGTATCGACTGACGTCGACGAGTATCGATGCGCAACTATTTACGGTGTGTAACGAACATATTTATTTTAAGGCTTAAAAACAATTTTTACAGTGAAGACAAATTCTGTTTACGGTAAGCAACTGACCGTTATATCCTCTGTTGTATTCTCTGCGACTGTATATTGTAAAAAATGACAGATTTAAAACGTAAAGAGAGCCGTTGCACCCCTGATGAGTACAAGGAACGACGTGTTGCGGCACAAAAAAACATGCACCAACTTCAAGCTTACGAGGAAATAGTGCAAAGCGCTCACCCCATGCCGAAAGCTGAGGGAAAGGGTGTCGTAGGAGTTACTTAGACTTATGTCAAAGGTTTTTCCGAGATTAATTGGAGAATTTTATTTGAAGCCGAGTATCAAGGCGATCGTGCTTTGTTTGAGCACAAAGAACCAAGTGCTCACGAGATCGCGTTGTTCATGGCGAGCGCGAAACTTTCGAACGAAGTGAACTCGTTTCTTGTTCGATCGCGCGCTATGTCTTTAGCGGGCAATGTTTCACTTATTGCCGAGAAAAAAGCTGAACACGATAGGATCGAAGCCGAAAGGCAAAAGACTCTAGCGTTGACTTCCAAGTGTTCCGAGGCTGAGTTACTCGCTGCACTCGCTGCACTTCGTAGTGCACGAATTTCTCCGACTGAACCGCCTGCTTTTGGCGTACCTGTTGCTCCCACTGCACCTCCAAGTGCTCCTTTGGTTGATCTTCTCGGTGCAGAAGATCCGAAGCGTCTTACGCCCACTTCGAATAGTGAGACTCAAGGTGGTTTGCTCGCCGGTTTTGCAGGTGTTTTTGGATCAAAGAACTAAGGTGCGAATACATTCCTTATATTTCTTTACTTTCATATTGCGCAAACGTTTGTTTATTATGTTGATATTGTATGGTCACATGTAACATGCGAGTGTCTGTGCTTTGGGTTTTGGGGTTTCAGGTATCATGGCAAAGCGCAAGCGTTCTGGGAGTTCTCTGAAGTGGCTCGAGTGGGTCGCCGATCCCCTTGCTTGGCAAGCAAGAGAAGGGCGAGAACTACTGCGACGACGAGCATGGCGACTACACAATTCCCAGGATTTCTTTTCAAATCGCCTATATTTCTTTCTCGGATTTCGCAACGTCGCCCCTATATTTCGCATAAATTTCTCGAGAAATTCGCACGAAATCTTCCGATATACCCTTATAAGCCTAAAATTTCGCAAGCTCCGTGTGTCAGGGTTATGACCGATGACATATGTGTCATACATGTCATACGTGTCATACCTGTCATACATGTCATACCATGACATGTCATGTCATGTCATATATTATTATGACAGTCGGTCATGTCATATATTATTATGACAGTCGACAGTATGGTCGATCATGACTGTACAGGTCGAGTCGCGTCATACATTTATGACAGTCGTCAGTACGGTCGACGATGACTGTACATGTCGCCAGATGATTATGTCATATCATCAGGCATCCCTGTCATCGAGAGTTCGTATGATTGAACTCGAAGATGGCAAAGCAAAGATACATCTTGGAAACAAACCAAGAACCATCTTTAGCTTTCAGCATGCGCAGAACTCGCATGTGCAGCATGAACGAACTAGTCGTTACTACCATGCTGGTCGTTCAACCTACGTCTCGGGTTCACAACCCAATGGCGGTACCATCTAAGATGATGGGTGACGTAGGTATAAAAGTGAGGAAGCGTTGTGCTTCAGCAGATCTTCTACGGAGACTGCACTCACAAAATTCCGCTCATACGTACACTTGCATTGCTGTTCAACTTTGCAGTGTTACTTTTGTATATTGATAATATATCGCGGCGCTTGTATGTTTAGCCGTAACAATGGTATTCTAAACTCGTCAAGGCACGAACACGAGAACTCAAGTGAGTGCAGCGTTAGATATTGTATATATCACATTGTTCGCAGGTTGCAGGTTCGCGCATACAAGCAACAGCGCTCGCAGTTATACTGAATATCTGCAAACCGAATAATAAATACGCTCGAATATCGACAGCATACGGATTGCGCGAGGATTGATCATCGCGAACATATCCGCAGCTGACAGCATTCGCAGAGAAATCGTCTTAATACTATAAGCGACAAGGTGTGCGCACAGTATACGGATCGTATACATATGATGTCAAAATTCGCAGGATTGTCACGGTATGCGAGATGCAGATGCGCTAGTGAAAAATGACCGTCAGTACGTATGATTCGCATCAGCTGCGAATGGACGTACGAAATTTCGTTAAACAGCGCGATCGCATTCATTTATGCGACAATACACCGGCGACAATGAGATACTTTGTGAAATAATTGGCAACATCGATTTTCGCAAATGATCTGCTTGAATCGTATACAATAATCCGCTCGTACGATGATTTTTAGCTCGTCAGCGCGATGTGCACCTGTCATGATTTCATCGGATGCAATAAACGCACGATTTTAGGGCGCATGATTCCTGATGTATCTACATGCAGCGAGACATTCATTTGTCTACAGTGTCCGCCATCCGTACATATGCCATGTTGCGCGCGTCAATATCCTCTGCAGAATAATTGTATACTCGCAGGGATATTTTGGATGGATGCATGACGGACACATGATTACTATACTGCAGCATTTTACACCACATATTGATGACTGCAGAAATATTTCAAACCGTCAGCATTTGTATGCTTATTGCAATATAGTGTGCAAAAGATGTATATACCGAGTTTGCAATGATTGCATTATATACCAACATGCAGCACATGAGTATATGCAGCACACACCAGCATGCAGCACGCACCAACATGCAGCATTACACCATGTATACATTCTATACTGAGTGACTGCAATATTGTAAGTTGTGTATGCATCACGTTAGCAGATGTTATGTATAAACCAGCTTGATCACGTTAGCAGCTGGAATATGTGACATTATATTACAATGCATCAGACATGCACATAAGCATACTTGCTGTGCATGTTAACTATATTCGAACCCATATAGTGTAAGGTGCCTATTCAATGATCTCAACACAATAATTAGCTCGTTATGACCCGGTGGAGTCGAGATACTCTTCGGACCACATATCGTTCTATTGTGGATCACTGAAAGGATTGCTCACCGGAACTATATGTGAAATAAACCAGCAACGCATTATTGTGAATGAGATGATCTCAGGACTACAACAACCCCTAACCTGATATATATCATGCTAGATTCATTCAGTACATGGTATGCTGATTATCATCCTGCATGATAAACTGTTTGGGAATGTTGAAATATCCAGAACTTATCTTCTTGTAAGTGTATAAAAGTGAACACACACACTAGGTACTAATCAGTAGTACCATACACTGCACATCACCAAGCATTCATCATACATGTTAAGATTCACTGACTTAAAGTGAATAAATTAACTATATTATGTATGATAATATGGATCCCACTTCCAAACACATGTGCGTGGAAGTGTCAGTGATGGCGATACATAAGGGAACAGGATAAGAAACCATGCTGAAGGGCTGGATGGAGAATATCTCCAGACCCGAAGGCATTATACAATGCTCAAATAAGCAGCTGGTCACTGCTGAGCATTGTCCACTCGTCTCACATATCAGCTGGAGCAACTACAACAAGTACATTGCATTATGATAGTTGATTCAGAATTGATCAGCTCAATTTGCATGTAACATTCAGATCAGTTTTCACATGATTTCTGACAATAGTGTAAAGGACATTCACACACACATAAATGTGTTGTGTGAAGTTGCTGTGATTGTATCCAGCAAAGTCCAGATTTGTTCCAAATGAGATATATCACTTTGATAAATCTTAAGAGCACAGACCTATGCTCAAACAAATCATAGGTTGAGAAACATCACTAAAGTGGGTGTTTCCACTTAAGTTGATTAATATATACATAACCAGAAAAGTACATTTGCTGTGCATGGGTTTAAATCAGTAAAACCCAGAATGCTGTCAACTGTAAATGTTGATATACAGCACAACTCACTTATTTGCTATAAAAAAATGTCATATGCAAAAGTGAAGTTCCTTGTAATGATTCTGTACTTACATTTCACATTTACACTGAAATATGTCACCACAGCAATATTTCAGACAGCTGAAAAAAGCTATAAAATAGGTGAAAAAGCTCCACGTTTAATTTCAAAATGAAAAATGTGTGCCCATTTTATGTAAGATTATGATTTTATACCTATTAAGGTATCAGAAAATCATAATGACACATGTCATATCAGTGTGACACCCTGAAATATTAGGTGTTGAATATATATGGGTAACGCTATTGCTATGGCAATAAATCGCTCAAAATGCTCTACGTTAAATACGTAAAACAACATTTTGAAAATTTCGGATTGATTTTTTTTGCTAAAATGAATATTTATATATCAAATAACAATCCTTGATTTATGCAGCATGTGTAACGCCCTGTAACAACCCTAAAATTAAATGTGTGTAACAGGGGTGTAACGTACCTCCTAAAAAACACTTTACGTTTATGTGAATATTAAATGCAGTTTTGCTTAAAAATCTTTGCAAAAACGTTATACTGCTTATTTTTTACCTGTATTAGGGTTACTGATATCAAGTAACACCCTAAACACTGTATTGAGTAACAGGGTCACTGTAACTATATATGCTCTAAAATGCCAGTTTTATTTCGTAAAACTTCGTTTTTTGGCATTATTATATCATGCTAAATCATCATAGACATGATAATACTATAGGCAACAACCCTAAAACTGTAGGGCAACAACCCAAAAACTGCAGGGCTACAACCCAAGGACTGTAGGGCTGCAACCCTAAAACTGTAACAGCTGATTCCTATAAGGAATGCATGCTGAATGAGGTATTGGCAATTGACAACTGCCACTGTATCACACACTTCCTTGAGGGGGGAAGAAGGTGGATATATGTACATGCATAACCTCATCATAATATACAGATATACCATATATAACATAGGTATATATATATCTTCACACACTCAGTTAGCTGAAGAGATTTTGGTGTTGTGTTTTGTCTTTATTAGATGGCAGAAGCAGAAGATCCAGATATTCCACCCATCAATGCAGATCCGTCTACATGGTTCTTTGACATCTTAGGCTCATATGATGCATACAGTCGTTTCAAGATCCCGAAATGGCACGCTGGTTATGATAATACCCAGACCAGATTCGACAAGATAGGGTTCTTCGACAATATCAGCCGAATGAAGCCTGATATGAGCAGATATCGAGATCCTGAAAACGAGCCTCAGGAACCAGATGAAGAATATACTGCAGACAATCCTCCAATGATTTTCACAGATCCAGATACAGCACCAGCACCATCTCCATCCAGTTTGGTTCCCAAAGTGAAAATGGCACCACCAAACCAGTACAAATCAGGAATGGACGCAGAGGTTTGGTTGGAAACTGTGGATAGATACTTCCAATTCACGTATCCAGGAGTTCCAGATAAAGACCTGATCACAGTTTTCCTGACTCTCATACAGAATAATGATCGACACTATTTCCAAGTCGTGGCAAATCAACCAGATGCCACATTTGCAGGAATCAGAGAGATTTTCCTCAGACAGTTTGGTAACCCCCATAAAAGATCAGTGGCTAAAAAACACCTAATGTCACTGAAACAGGAAAACCAGACTTTTTCAGATTATCTACGCACATTCACTTCACTGGCTGCACTGGCAGCAGTTGAACTGGAAGATGTGTTGATAAAGGACAGATTCGTCAACAGCGTAGATCCGGAACTTCGCAGACAGTTTCATTTACGATTCCTGACAGAAACAGAAAGGAATAATATGTCGTGGTCACTGACCACACAGATATTGCTCGACTTGAACTATGTTGTTCATTCGAAGCAATCAGAGACTCTTCATTATCGAGGGCAGAAGGAACAGTCATCTGGAGGGCCAGCCAAAAAGGATAAGGACAGAGGACGTGGCAATAAGCCATATGACAGATCCAAAAATCAGAATTGGAAACAGAATGACAGTCAGAAGTCCAATCAGAATAGGAATAAAGGAAAAAGTGGCAAAGGCAAGGGAAAAGGAAAAGGAAAAGGACAATCACAGAAACAGAATCAGAATAAGACTTGCCATCGTTGTGATCGACCAGGTCACATCGAGAAGGATTGTTGGGCCACCACTACCAATGATGGAAAGCAGATCAAAGGCAAGCCACCAGCACAGAATCCCTTTCAGAATCAGAGACAGCCACAGAAGAATCAGGGTGCAAAAGATGGGTCTAACAAACTCATTAACACAATCAACACCCTGGTCAAGGAACTAAAAAATCAGCATAGTATCAATGCAGCAGTTGCAACTTCAGATCCAGCAGCTCCAGTTCCAGCAGCTCCAGCTCAGGGAAACTCTCCGGGTACTGCACAAGTACCGGTGATGAGAGCACCCTGAGGGTAGATCAGCCAGAAAATGCCACTGAAGCAAGTGGCCAGATTGAGAGTATTTCAGAGGAAGTCCTATCCAGACTGACACTACAGTTTCAGCAGATGAATAATCCCACAGAAAACATCGCACAGATGCAATCTCAGACAGCACAGCTGAAATCGCAGAAAAAGCTGTTGCTGTATAAGGGGAAAGTCCATGGACAGAATACTCACATTTTGGTTGATCCAGGAGCCACATCATCTTTTATCGACAGACAATTTGCTTCTCAGCTGGGTATATCACCATCAGATTCATCATCATTCTCAGTGGGGTTGGCTGGAGGAAGTCAATTACCCTGTACATCCTATCTTCCCAATGCTACATTCACGCTGGGCAAGTATAAGGATTCAGTAGATCTCTACATCATTGACATGAAACCATTCACTGTCATTCTGGGTCAAGATTGGTTGGAGAGGAGGAATCCACATATTGACTTTCAGACCAAAAATCTGACGATCACTAGGAAGCATTCATCAGGCTCCAGTATTCGCACAGTATTGTCCAGAGTTGAGCAGACTCCAGACTCAGATGGCCTTCCTGAAATGGAATTGGTCAGTGCCACCACTATGAGGAAACATCTCCGTCGCATTCGATCCAGTGGTTCGGCTGAAGAAGCCGTAGCATATCTCTTTTTCCTCTCCGAGGTCGATGGTGAATTGGTCTTTGCAGCATCAGACTCAGACACCACAATGGAAGACCCCGAGGTCACAACAGCACGTGATCAAGTGAGAGAAGACTTTTCAGACGTTTTCCAAGAGGATCTTCCGGCTGGTCATAGGCCAGAGCGGTTTGAAGGTGGATATCATAGAATCGACATCGAACCCGGACATAAGCCTCCTTCACAGCCAGTACGCACCATTCCAGCACCCATGATGGAGGAACTCAAACGGCAAATCATCAAATATGTCGAGTTGGGTATCCTTCGTCCATCATCATCGCCATATGGATGCCCAATCATTTTCGCTCCTAAGCCAGGGGGAAAGTGGAGGATGTGTTGTGATTATCGTGCCCTGAATAACATCACCATCAAGGACACGTATCCACTACCACCACATGACACCCTACTAGAGCAGCTGAAGGGATCAAGATGGTTCAGTAGATTTGATTTCAACCAGTTCTTTCACCAAATCCCCATTCATCCGGATGATATACATAAAACTGCTATTCGCACCAGATACGGTTCTTATGAATGGACAGTTATGCCTTTCGGATTGACCAATGCTCCTGCAACAGCACTTCGTGTAGGAAATCGGGCATTTTTCGACTTCATCGACCAGTTCCTTGTCATATTCATGGACGACACTATCGTATACAGTCCAGATTTTGACAGTCATGTGAAGCATGTTCGACAGTTCCTCCAGCGTTGCAGAGATCACCAGTTTTTCATCAGGCCTTCCAAGGTGGAGTTGTTCGTTAAATCTATAGATTTTATCGGACATCACATATCTGAAGCAGGCCTATCCATCATCGAAGACAGGATCAGAGCAGTCATGGCAATTCAGCCTCCAGTGTCTTATGGTCCTACCGTTGGAAAGCAGCCTCTACGCCGTATGGCTAAAGATGGCAAGTCATCCCTTCGGTCATTCTTGGGCATGGTTGGTCAATTTAGGAGATTCATACCAAAGTTCTCCAAAGTTGCCGAACCTCTCAATCGTCTCCTTAAAGATAATGCAGAGTTTGTCTGGGAAACTGAGCAGCAGCAGGCATTTGATAACCTCAAAAGTGCCATCTGTAACGCTCCAGTATTACAGCTTCCAGATCAGAAACTGCCATCTATTTTGGAGGTCGATGGATCAGGCACACACGTTGGCCAAGTATTACTCCAGGATCAAGGAAAAGGTATGAAGCCATGTGGCTATCACAGCGTCACTCTATCCGATACACAGAGACGTTGGCCTATTCCTGAGATCGAGCTATTTGCCATTGTGGAAGGCTTCCGATTCTTTCGCCACATCTTGTTGGGAGCTCCTGAGACTATTGTACGCTCAGATCATCAGCCACTGGTTTATTTCCAGACCAAATCCACACTGAGCCCCAAACAGGCACGGTGGTTGGATGAGCTCTCTGAGTACAACTTCCGTATAGAGCACATTGCTGGCGAGAAGAATAAGGTTGCAGACGCACTCACGCGTATCTCTACACTTTTTGAACTTACTGATTGTCTTCAACACATGGACATCAGTGAAGTCATTCCATATCCGCAGATCCTACATTCATTGCTCTTATATCTTCTTCATCAGCTCATCAGCTACACGACATCATTATATCCGAATATGATCGTGACACATTTGCACAGACTATTTTGGCTAAGCTGACATCATCGACTTCATCACAGTCAGTCAGCAGCTACAGCTTCGAGCTCATTCAGGGGTTGATCTATCGTAAGACCATATATGGCAGACAGCTGTACATTCCACCAACAGCTAAAGTCCCCACAGATGACGGTGAGATCACACAACTTCGCCACATTCTTCTTCATGAGTGCCACTCAGCCACTATTTCTGGTCATGTAGGCAAAAATCGCATGCTTCATCTTCTGCGTAGCCGGTATTATTGGCCAGGAATGACAACGGCAGCTATCAAGTACATTCGGGAGTGCCCCGTTTGTCAGCGCCAGAAAACGAGGCGACACAAGCCTTATGGTCAGGCACACATACGATATTCCGTGCCTAAGACAAAATGGCTTGATGTATCTCTTGATTGGATCACTGATCTGCCTATCACCACTAATGGGCACGACAGTATATTTGTGGTAATGTGCCAATTCTCCCATCGTTGTCATCTCATTCCCTTCAGCATGACCTGGACAGCTCAGCATACTGCTTCTATATATATGCAGCATATCTTCAAGCTCCATGGTCTTCCGAGGAACATTATCTCAGATCGAGACACCAGATTCACCTCTACATTCTGGCAAACACTGTGGAAATCAGGGCGTGGTATCGAAGTGTTTTTGGCGTATTGATATTTTTTCGATATCGCAAAAATCATATTGATCAATATCAATATATCGGCTAAGGGTATTGATCAATATCAATATATTCCAGCCGTATATCAATCAATATCAATATTCCAAGGTTGAATATCAATCAATATCAATATTCTAAGCGGGAATATCAATCAATATCAATATGTTACCCGTTCTCACAATATATCAATATATTGATATATTGATACTAGCCAATGTCAATTTACTCAATTACTGAACAGGCAAGCAAGCAAGACAAAGTATGTTGATTTGAGTAATAATTTACTCAATGTTTAGAGCTGCCATCAATGAATGCTGAATGGTACCTTCTGAAGGTCAAAGGCATGCAGTTGCGTTCGTTTCACTGGACCCTTCCCCTGGCAAAGCAGTACATCTTCTGCGGCCCGTAATGGGCGCTTGCCACGACCGCGTTTGCCCATGATGGAAAATTGGAAATGAGGATTATGTGCTGGTCAGCGGTCACTAGGCCCATTACAAAGATTACATATGCGTATCCTACGAGACCGACCATAAGAGGTAGGGAGAAAGGACCAATCATGGGAAACGAAACGGCAATCGCAGAATCGATGGGGGGGGGATTGGGGGTGGATAAATGTTTAAATGACCAATAATGGGCAGCAAAACAGCTATCTCGGGATCGAAGCAAAAATTTGCCACCCTGTCAACGCTCCCGTTCAATATATCAATATATCGATATGGCGATTTCTCGCCGTCATATCGATCAATATCAATATTTGCCGTCTCGTATTGATCAATATCGATATTTCCATTCACGATATTGATCAATAACGATATTTTCGCCCGTCCGATCGATCAATATTCAATATTTCGATATGCACCAAAAATAATATCAATCGATATCAATATTTCGATATATCGATATATCGAAATATCGAAATATCGATACCACGCCTTGGTGGAAATCTACTGGTACGAGATTGTCCATGACATCATCACACCATCCACAGTCGAATGCTGCCAATGAAAGAAGCCATGCCTTCATTGAGGATATCCTCAGGTAAATTTCAGATTATTGATTCATGATTTGATTTCACCATCCTCTGGTTTACAAACTGATTAGTAGCATTTTCATTTTCAGGTGTTGTTGCAATGATACTTCAGCCAATTCGTGGGAGGACAAGTTGCCTCTGGTGGAGTTTGCAAGTAACAATACCGTTTCTGCATCAACTGGTTATTCACCATTTTATCTCGACTCGATGGCGCAACCACTCTCGCCTCATGATCTGGTTATTACTATCCCGCCAGAAGCTCCTGTTCCAATACAAGAAGCTATTCGAGATCATTTTGACCAGTACTCGGCTGTTCATGCCAACGCGGTAGACAACATTTTCCGAGCAGCAGAAATTAGCCAAGCCAGATTCAATAAGACTCACATGCCTAAGCAGTTCGCAGTCGGGCAGAAAGTTCTTTTACGGACCGAGTTTATTCAATGGACTGGTTTGACAGAGGCAGGCAGACACTTTAAGCAGCCATATATTGGGCCGTTCACTATTTCCAAAGTGCTTAGCCATGGACGTGCATACGAGTTAGATTTCGGAAATCTTGATATCCGTATTCATCCGGTACAGCCTGTTTCCAGATTAGAGCTGTACAACGACTCGATTCAAGCACCTTTGCCTCTGCCACAGATGATCACCGAAGAAGGGCAACCACTATTTGAGATATCACATATACTCTCGGATAAGTTCACTAGAGGTGTCAAATACTATTTAGTACGATATGCAGGCTACGGTCCTGAGCATGACACCTGGGTCAAAGCCACAGAGCTGACCAATGCAGCAGACATTATAGCTGCCTATGAAGGCTAAACATTATATTAAGCCTTATGCCCTTACTTCTTGTAATATATACTAATACATGTCGATCATCTATACAACCTTGCTCTTAATGTTTATCATTATGTTGCATTGAAGCAGGAATTTATCCTTCCTTGCTAAAGGTGTAGTGAGCCTTGTTCAAAATCATACCCTTGCACAGATATGCACACATGCGAGATATCATATCTGTGGATAAATAAAAAACTGCTAAATGCTACCTTTGCCAAAACCGTGGTTTGTCATCGGATTCTTGGCCAGTCATCCGAAGCTACTGGAAATAATGACTGAGGTAGAAGGAGTTGTGATCCTAAGTTGTGATTGACAAACATGACTAAATAAATTTCACATTAGTACGTGGCGAATTCATTCTCACTCATCGCGATAGATGTTCGTCAAAGCGTGCGTACTGGACAAAAATATTGAGGAGTTGAGCAGACCGGTTAAGGATTATAAGTCCAATTCCGTTAAGCAGGGCCGCTCCGTTTGCATTAAAACAAGCCCCTTTGTTCGTTTATTATCGAAATCGGGCTCCCCATCACCACCTAGGATCCTCCAAAGTAGCTTAAGGAGGGGAGGAAGAGTTGGGTGCATTATATCAGGCCGAGAATCGTTCGAATATAATTCGTTATAATCGTGGGATCATCGATCGCGCAAAGGCGACGACGGCTAGCGCAAATAATCCGTAACGTAGACTTCGGATGCTTTGAATCGTCTAGCACATACATGATAACGTGTGGATCAATCAGTAATCCAGCGTAGGATTGTATCGCGAAAACGCTCTTCATTGAACCTTGGAACGTCACTCAACGATACGATTTCCGGAAAGGTGGGCTACATCCTAAGGACTGTATGGCTAAATGCCTAAGGTGAGGGACTAAAGTGGACTCAGTTCCCCCCAATAACCTAAAAACACCATGAGGGACGCCTCAAATCGGTGTAAGAAGACTGGTACCAGCAAGAAGCGACAACAACAAAGACATCAAAGACATATACAAAGGTATGCCCGTTGTGAGGTCACAACTCTCTTAAGAGGGGAGATCTGTCAGGGTTATGACCGATGACATATGTGTCATACATGTCATACGTGTCATACCTGTCATACATGTCATACCATGACATGTCATGTCATGTCATATATTATTATGACAGTCGGTCATGTCATATATTATTATGACAGTCGACAGTATGGTCGATCATGACTGTACAGGTCGAGTCGCGTCATACATTTATGACAGTCGTCAGTACGGTCGACGATGACTGTACATGTCGCCAGATGATTATGTCATATCATCAGGCATCCCTGTCATCGAGAGTTCGTATGATTGAACTCGAAGATGGCAAAGCAAAGATACATCTTGGAAACAAACCAAGAACCATCTTTAGCTTTCAGCATGCGCAGAACTCGCATGTGCAGCATGAACGAACTAGTCGTTACTACCATGCTGGTCGTTCAACCTACGTCTCGGGTTCACAACCCAATGGCGGTACCATCTAAGATGATGGGTGACGTAGGTATAAAAGTGAGGAAGCGTTGTGCTTCAGCAGATCTTCTACGGAGACTGCACTCACAAAATTCCGCTCATACGTACACTTGCATTGCTGTTCAACTTTGCAGTGTTACTTTTGTATATTGATAATATATCGCGGCGCTTGTATGTTTAGCCGTAACACCGTGAGCCTTAATGTCCGAATTCTAGAAGGTGAGAGAGTATTCTATGTTGGAGACGATAGGAGAAGTCGGTAAGTCGCGGTCCTATGGTATGTCGCGGTGATATGAGAAGTCGCGGTGATATCTTATACTGTATGACAAATGGGATGTCGTGGTGACGATGAGATGAAGCGGAGAAACAACACCCTATGGTGATAACTGATAAGTTATCGGCATGATGTAAACTTATCAGCAGGATGATAACCTAAGAGCATGATGGTAACTAGGTGCAACAATCCAACATACCACAGCTTGGCCTCCGATCGCTCGTTTTCGTCGTCATCGCTCTCAACGAGCGAGAACTCGGACGATGAGGCATATCGACATGCAATCAAACCGGCTGCGTCAACGCAGCGTGGGGACTTGTTGAGAATGCCGACTGATAGTAATGGCGATGATTGTGCCACTCCAAAATTTAACGAGACCTGACCGCGGATGTCTGCTGAGAGAAAGAGCCGCCGTGAAACCTTGAATCCCTTAACGTTGAACTAGCACTGTCTTCTAAAGGTTAAGGTAAAACAGAAAATTGAAATTCAAAATCTGCGCGGCGTTATCAGCTTCTCACGCACGCTAAGGGCGCCCGCGACGGTAAATTCGAGAATTTCGGCATATTTACCGGGGAGGGGTGAAATTTCGCCAAAAGGGCCCCAAGTTTCGCGAAATTTTTCGATTTCGCCGGGGTGCCTATATTTCGCAAAAAAATTCGCGAAATCCTGGGAAGCCCCTAATGGCGACGTGAAACAAACCACGATCGCGACGTTTCGGGACGAAGCCCCATGGTGCACTGAGTGGTGGCTCTGGAAACGGTTCGCTGAGCAACACGATTTTCTTTTAAGTCACGTAGCTCGTTTAGAGTCTTTGATTAAGGAGACTAAGAGTGCTTCGTCCGATTTGCGTGGTCCAAACGCTGCTTGCGCGATCTCCGCTCCTGAAGTGAACAAGCTTGCTTCCATGGCAAAACATGAGTATGACGCTCTGCTCATGAGGGAGCATGAAGTTTCCCTTCAGCAATGTGAAAAGATTGCAATGTTTGACAAGCTTGTAGGAAAAGGTTTCGTTCAGCTTGTGGGTGGTGCGGTGCTCGTGTGCGTCGATCCCTCGAGCTCTGGACTTCAGTCTGGATCCGGTGGTTCGTTCCATGTGCCTAGCCCAGACACTAAGGGCAAGCAAATTGTCTGAAGTTTTGTGAAGTAAACATTTGAAATGTATAAGATGAATATTGTGTGGCATATTATGTGTATTTAACTTGCTTGCCTTGCCTTGCTTGCCATGCATGCATACCCCCTAGTTGCTTGCCATGCATGCGTACCCCCTAGTTGCTTGCCATGCTAGGTTGTTTTTACTTGCATACATAATTATAAACTTATCTTAACTTATCACAACTGAATACGCACGCATTTAGTAATTTATTAACTCATATATATCACCACTTTGACACCTAATAAACACCGAAAATGATAGGGTTTATTGATATGTGAATAACTTTTGAAACACTTATCCTTTCCGGATGAAACTTCGGGTACATATTGTCCTTTAATAGACGAACATTTTGACATATCGTATGCAATATTTGGAGCAATATAACTTCCAAACTGAATATCATTTCTTTTGTCTTTAAAATAACCGAAAATAATAGGGTATATTCATCGGTTCATAACTTTTGAAATACTTGACCGTTTTGGCTGAAACTTCGGGTACAGAGCTTTTTAATAGACGAACATTTTGACATATCGTATGCAATATTTGGAGCAATATAACTTCCAAACTGAATATCATTTCTTATGTCTTTAAAATAACCGAAAATAATAGGGTATATTCATCGGTTCATAACTTTTGAAACACTTATCCTTTCCGGATGAAACTTCGGGTACATATTGTCCTTTGATAGACGAACATTTTGACATATCGTATGCAATATTTGGAGCAATATAACTTCCAAACTGAATATCATTTCTTTTGTCTTTAAAATAACCGAAAATAATAGGGTATATTCATCGGTTCATAACTTTTGAAACACTTAGCCTTTCCGGATGAAACTTCGGGTACATATTGTCCTTTGATAGACGAACATTTTGACATATCGTATGCAATATTTGGAGCAATATAACTTCCAAACTGAATATCATTTCTTTTGTCTTTAAAATAACCGAAAATAATAGGGTATATTCATCGGTTCATAACTTTTGAAACACTTAGCCTTTCCGGATGAAACTTCGGGTACATATTGTCCTTTGATAGACGAACATTTTGACATATCGTATGCAATATTTGGAGCAATATAACTTCCAAACTGAATATCATTTCTTTTGTCTTTAAAATAACCGAAAATAATAGGGTATATTCATCGGTTCATAACTTTTGAAACACTTAGCCTTTCCGGATGAAACTTCGGGTACATATTGTCCTTTGATAGACGAACATTTTGACATATCGTATGCAATATTTGGAGCAATATAACTTCCAAACTGAATATCATTTCTTTTGTCTTTAAAACAACCGAAAATAATAGGGTATATTCATCGGTTCATAACCTTTGAAACACTTATCCTTTCCGGATGAAACTTCGGGTACATATTGTCCTTTGATATACGAACATAACGGTATATCGTATGCAACTTTTAGAGCAATACAACTTCCAAACTAGTTCGTTACCGAAAATTCGGAAAGTTATCTAGAGGTTTCTAACTTTAGAAATACTTATCCTTTCCGGACGAAACGTGTCGTAAATTTCTTTAAGTTCTACAAGAATTTCTTTGTAAGTTCTACAAGAGTTTCTTTAAGTTCTAGAAAAATGTCTTTAGATTAGGTACATAAGCAAAGTGCGGAGAATTACTCGTAATGTGAACCGCTTATCATCATTATTATATTATTACCGCTTATTAACATTAATTTATTCAAGGTCAAAAAAGGATATGAGAGAATGTGAGAGAATGACATAAATTA
>LGRX02005676.1:0-23321 GCA_001247695.2 Cymbomonas tetramitiformis
ATGAAGAGGGTCCAGGACTACCAGAAGCATGGGAAGCTACCCAATCGTGCGGCTGCTGTCACTGAAGCTCAGCAGGACCCTGGTGTGGATGCTTCTGGGGAGGCTCTGTATGCAATCTGTGAGCTTGACAGTGTGGTTACCTGTTTCTCTGAGGACATGCCCCAGTTTATCTCTGGTTACATTGGGGAAGACTATGCTGGTGTCTCCCTGTACAACTACTATGCAGTTCTGGGTGGACTTACATCTTCTGAGAATTCTTTCCCAGTTGGAGAAGAGGGCCAATCTGTGAGTGGTGTCTGTCGGTGGAGGTCTGATGCTTCTGTGAGAGGGCACTCTGCATTGAAGAAGCATGGTAAGAGGTCACACCCTTATGTGCCCAACAAGCATCGGTTCTTGTTGAACAAGCACAAGTACTTTCCGGTGGCTCCAGTGTACGACTCGTTTGTGTACATTGACACTCTGTGCACGGCCCTCCCTGGGAGGAAGCTTGAGCCTACCCAAGCCCTGTGGGAAGCAGGAAGGGAGCAGCATCTTGGGACTGGATATCAGATATCCCCCAGGCAGCCATGGTACACCACGGATGTCCAAGGTGTGCATAGTATGTTCATGGGTGGCTCTGTGGAAGTGTCGGACAGGGCATTGAAGGTGCTGGAGGATCATCACTTTCCTGCTGTTGGCAGAGTGGTGTGCCAAGTGAAGATGGAGTGTGCCAAGCACCTTGTGGCGGAGCAGCACGGTCTACTGCAGCGTCTGATTGAGAAGGAGCCGGTCATGGTGCGAGGGTCCTTTGAGAAGTTGCAGTCATGGGTGACCTTGCTCAGCATGGTCACTCGGGACACGGTGCAGGCGGTTGAGGACTTCTGGACCTTGCTGGGATATGGTTATGAGGATGATTGGGACTTTGACTCCTCGTCTGGTGGCAGTGACGGTTCAGATCACAGTGGCTATGACTCTGAAGGCTCTTCTCATCGTGGTGATGACTCTTCGGATCCAGAAGATCATACCTCTGGAACCACACCAGATGCCTATGTGGTGCATGGTGTTGAGCAGGTTTCCTTTCAACATGCCTTCTCTTCTCACCCATTGCCTGAGTATGTGCATGCACTGGGTGGCTCTGATGTCAGTTTCATGACACCTGCAAGGGTTGCTGCTCGCCATCATGCCTGGGCCTGTCACACACTATCTAGACTCGGATGTGTGCCTGGTCTCAGTGATTCCTCTGACTCGGATGAGGAAGATTATGCGTCAGATACTGTGCCAGCTCTGGAGGATGCCTCTGACTCGGACGAGGAGGATGGTGAGCACTCATGGCAGCCCTTTGAAGGAGTGGGTATCCCCTCTGATGATTGGGCATCTGGGCTGTTTTATCCTCATTGTGGCGGTGACTCTAGTAACTCCATCAGTGCTCTGGATGCAGCTTCTGACACTAGCTCGGATTATGATGGCTATGCTTCAGAGGATATGCCTGATCTGGTGGACGCTTCGGACTCGGACGAGGAGGACGAGGTGTGCATGTTGCAGCCCCTTGAAGGAGTGGGTGGCGTCCCCTCTGATGATTGGGCATCTGGGTTATTCTCTCTCCCTTGTGAGCAACACCTCTGCCTCGAGAGCGCTGACCCTGGTACTGGTGCTGATTGGTATGATGATGCGCCTGATCTGGAGGATGGCAGTGGCTCTGATGATGACGAGTCAGGTGACTTACCAGGGGGGCATCCTATATGCACCCCACTTGCCCTGTGTGTTGCATCGGCGCACAGCAGGACTGACACATTCACCGGCGACCTGCCATTGGCTGCAGGCGGTGGTCAAGTGGCCATGTTGGACAGTGGTGCCTCCAAGCACATATTCAACTCGATGGCTAGCTTTGGGAGTGACTTTGATGCCACTTCACATTCCACTTTCAGTGTGGTGCAGGCGGGCACTGTCTCATCGGAGGGCAGTGGCACGGTGACATTTGCCAAGCTGGATGTGCTTACTGGGCGCGCTGTTGGGCTGCAATTCACTGGTGCACACTGTATCCCTGGGCAGCCTTTCAATTTGGTGTCAGTGGTGGCGCTTGAGGATGCTGGTTTCAGTGTTGACTTTGGGGCCAGGCGGATATCCAGTGAGGGGATAACATTCTCATTCTCCAGGGTTGGCAACCAATACATCATATATGAGGATCGGGTGACTGGCGCTCTGGATGCATATGTAGCCTGTGCAGCATACCACGATGACTCTGACCGAGATAAGTCGGACTGGAAGTTTGAGGGGGCTGCAAAGCACATCGAGGAGCATGGGCCGTTCTCTCTGGAACTCTTTGCCTCTGATGACAACCACATCTTGGGCAGCTATTGCACCGCTGGTCGCTCTTGCTTTGACAGGGACTGGGCAGGTGAGGCGTGCTATGGCAACCCTCCCTATCAGCATGATATCATCCTGAAGTGCCTGCAGAAGGCACTCAGGGATTTTGATAGGGCACCTCAGTCCACCAGGTTTCTTTTGGTGTTACCCAAGTGGGAGACTGCAAGCTGGTGGCAGCTTACGTCGCAGTTTGCCATTGTTCATGAGTATCCTGCTGGGGAAACTATATTCTCGGCTCCACTGGATGCATGTTACAACGTGGAGCACCTCGAGATGTGTGGAGAAGACAGGGTGTGGGTCAGAGAGACCAAGTGGCCAGTGGTGGTACTATACAAGGATGGGCATACAGCTATGAAGATTGACGCCAAGATGCTTGCACATCTTCGGCTTGGACATGTTGGCGACATCACCATGCAGGACATGCTGGACGAGGGGGTCCCCATGGGCATCACGGCTGCGCAGTATGCCAAGAGCCTGGTGCTGCGCTGCTCGGAGAGGTGTGTCTCCTGCAGACTGACCAAGGCCATCAGACCTTCTATGAAGCCTACGGGCAGGGAGAGGGCTGCGGAGATTGGGTTGTTGGTGTGGTCTGACACCTGTGGGCCTTTCAGGCACAGTGCTGGTGGGTACAGGTGGTTTGTTCTCTTCTTGGATGATTGCACATCCTGGTTGTGTGTGTACTTCCTGAAGAGGAAGTCCGACTATCTGGGGGCGCTGGAGGAATTCCTGGTCGAGGTCAAGAAGCACAGGAGCCGCATGGGCCTGGAGTAGAAGTACCACATGGTCCTGCACACTGACGGCGACTCGACTATGATTGCTGGGCAGACGCAGCAATACTGCAAGGAGAGAGGCATTGAGCAGCGGCATGGGTCACCATACCTCCACGAGAACCAGTCTCGGGTTGAGAGGTCCCACAGGACGGTGCAGGCCATGGCTCGGGCAATGCTGGTGACCTCTGGCTTTGGTGTGGAGGTATGGCCGCTATCTGTTCGGCACACCGTGTACACCTTGAACAGGACCTTCCAGCGACCTCTGCACAAGCAGTCCCCCTACTTCATACTGTATGGGAAACACTATGACCTCTCCCTTCTTCGGGTATTTGGCTGTCTGGCGTATGCCTTTGTGGACCCGGACAGCAGGGAGCATAAGCTCAGTGACCGAGCGAAGCAGCTCAGGTACGTTGGTCACTCTGAGGTCTCCTCGGCCTACTTACTGTATGATCCCGAGTCCGGCAAGATCGTCAAGTCTGGTATGGTGAGGTTCCATGAGGCTGTCGACAAGCTGGGCAAGGTGGTCACCACGTGGGATCCTTCAGCAGTGGCCCCACTGAGTACCAACTTCATGGTGACGGTGCTGGATGCGGAGTATCATGAGGCCCTTCCCAGTGGTTTGGGAGATGATATTCTTGGCATTGGTGCCTATTTGCCTGATGAGAGCGACGAGATCTTGGCAGTGCTGAAGGTGCAGGCTGGCGATATGGTATGCTGGGTGAGCCTCAGAGACTATCTAGATGGCCAGCCCAAGCATATGAGTGCTGTGCGCTCGGCTATGCAACATGGTGACCTCAATGTCGACTACCCACTGTTCACTGAAGTCATGGCGGATGCTGGGAAGGAGAAGCTGGAGGCTGGGATCATATGCGCACGGGCTGTGGGACCCAGCTCATTCCCATACTGTGTGATGCTGCTCACAAACTTCACGCACATCGATCTGCCATTGGGTAAGGTACATTTCCCTCCTGAGCACACATGCTTGGCAGCAGCTGTGAAGGCGTGTGCTGGAGGATCAGTGGATGTGCTGCCACCAGGGGTGACTGAGCCGAAGGGGGTCAAGCAAGCTATGGGGGCGCCAGATGCTAATGAGTGGATGGAGGCTATCCAGACAGAGCTGGAGGCCCTGGTTACGGTCAAGCGGGCTCTCGAGATGATGGACAAGGAGGATGTGCCCCCTGGGGTTCACCTGTTGGACATGGCTCTGGTGTTGAAGGTCAAGCTGGACAAGCATAGGCAGTTGCAGAAGCGCAAAGCGAGGGTGTGTGTGAGGGGCAACAAGCAGGAGTATGGTGTCGACTATTTCGACACCTTTGCCCCGTGTACTCAGTTGTCTTCGGTGAGACTTGTTATCATTCTGGCGCTGAACCTTTCCCTGCAGGTGTATCACATGGATGTGGAGACAGCCTTCCTGAACTCGACCCTCGAGGAGGATCTATATGTCCAGCTCCCTAGGGGGCTGGAGTACCAAGGGAGGACGTGTGCCAAGCTCCTCAAGGCGGTGTATGGCTTGAAGCAAGCGGGCAAAGAGTGGTTTGAGACCAGCGATGCTTTCATCATGGCCTACGACGAAAGGATGAGGCGCAGTGATGTTGAACCCTGTCTGTATTTCATCAGGGACTCTGACATCACAGTCATTATTCTGGCATATGTTGATGACTACATTGTGGCCACTGACAGTAGCACGTGGTATGACAGCTTCGTGGCAGCCTTCAACTCCCAGTATGCCTGCAAGGACTTGGGTGTTCTGGACCTTGTGATGGGTATTGGTGTGCGCTGGGGCCCTGGGGTGGCCTATCTCTCCCAAACTGGGTACATCTCCCAGATGATTGACACCTATGGACTCAAGGATGCCAAGCCTGCCAGTCTGCCCATGTCCCCAGGATGCTCTCTTACCCCATCTGATGGCAAGGATACCACCATCCCCTTCAGGGGGCTGCTTGGGCAACTGCAGTGGATTGCAAGGTGCTCACGCCCTGACATCATGGCAGCTGTATCTGCTCTCTCCAGGTTCTGTGCGTCCTATGGCCCAGAGCACTTTGTGGCACTGAAGCAGGTTGTCAGATACCTCAAGGGCACCATGGGCTACGAGCTGGTGCTACGAGCAACCTCTTCTGTGCCAAGGGGGCTGGGTCTGGCATGTGGAGCACTACCGATGTGCATATACACTGATGCTGACTATGCTGGCTGCAAGACAACGAGAAAGTCCACATCTGGCATTGCTGTCTACCTGTGTGGGAGCTTGCTCATCTTCTCCTCGATCATGCAGAGATGTGTATCGCTGTCGACTACCGAGGCTGAGATCATTGCCATGTCTGAAGGGGCTCGGGAGATCAAGTACATCATGAACGTGCTGAATGACTTGGTGGACATCCGCAACCCGGTGCCTATGTACTGTGACAATCAAGGGGCCATTCATTTGGCCTCCGATTATGTCAACAACAACAGATCCAAGCACATTGAGGTCAGGAATATGTACATCCGAGAATTGGTGAAGTCCGACACAGCGGAAGCCTTGTATGTCTGCTCAGCGGACAACACCTCGGACATCTTCACCAAACCTCTTCCCCTACCACTATTCCTTAAACACAGGGAAAGCTTGGGCATCATGAAGTTGCAGGACACCACCTCTGAAGACTGAAGACTGAAGGGGGCACCATCCCATACTCTGGAGCTGGAGGGGCACCATCCCAAGAACTGGATATTGCTGACTGAAGGGGCACCATTCCCAAGAACTGGCAGTAGGACAACTAGACAGTCACCCTTTAGAAGGGGTATTGGAATCTGCAAGTGCTGCTGATCAGTTTGGTGTAAAGCATGACTATCTAGACCTTGTACAGTAGTCAGGATGCTCAAACCCTGAAGAAACCCTAAAGAAACACTGTGGAACCCTTAGATCTAGATCTGTAGATCTGCTGAACTAATCGTGGCCGTCAGATCACTGATGACCATCGGGAAGTGCGTAATGACTCCATCTGTAGTAGTCAGGAGTGTCACTGCGGTCGGTATGAACACGACAGTGACACGTAGGAGTCTGTTTCGTGAACTTTCACATAAGATCGCCTAATCGCCCAATCAGTAATGATGGCGCGCAAATGTTCGTGTCGTTTCGAGCTACGAACTGATATATCTTTTGATAATGAAAGTTTACGCTTGCTTTTGTGTAACCGAAACTCTCGAAATCCTACACTCACCACCTACCTAAGGAAACTGTAATCAACATTCCCCCATTCTCTACCACCTATCCAAGGAAATTGTGACGGGCGTTCCCCCCCACTCTCTCACGCCTGCCTCTCACCACCTTCCCAAGGACAGTGCAGCTGACATTCCCCCATTTCTCGTAATCACTCTCAGAACTACACACAACCCTTTCTCTGTGGGTGCAAGGCATATCGAGGTGCACCTGGCTCACTCACTCAGAGGTCCCTGGGCCGTGTGCACAAACATGTCTAACTGCACGTCTGAGAAAATCTAATTGCTCCTTGTCTGAATGTTCTTGAAGCACTATGTGTGGAAGAATAGACGAGTAGATATCAGCACAGAGCTGCGTGCAGGAGCACACAGGCGCCTCTGGGGGAGATATCATCTGAGCCGTTGTGCCCACACCAGAACGACACTCAACAGATCCACCCAGCACCGTCATGCAATCCTGGCAGAATCCGCTTGATGCTCCCGTTTAAGATCGTTCATTCATTATATTGAACCTCCCTCTGGTGCTGACAAGAGTATGAAAAATTTCTGAAGCAGGTTTGTGTCGAGATGCGAATGGGTGTTGAGTGCAGGTTCAGACGGGGAGCTTGGCAAGAGGACAAACTGAAGGGTTTACATGCCTCGCACCTGGAACTGCGCTGTCCACCACTTCCAAGGTCTCTCTGTTGGGGCACACGCGGACCCACGGAGTCCACTCTCGTCAACATCGGACCAAGTTCCTTCAGTGCAAGCTACCACTCTTATACCGGGGTTTTAGGGTTTAGTGCAGGAACACAGCCACCCCTCTTGTACAGAGGCTTTAGGGTTTAGTTTTGGAACTCAGCCCCTTGTACCTGGGCGTAGGGGTTCAGCGCAGGAACGAAGCAGCCCCTCTTGTACAGGGGCTTTAGGGTTTAGTTTTGGAACTCAGCCTCTTGTACCTGGGTGTAGGGGTTCAGTGCAGGAACGAAGCAACCCCTCTTGTACGGGGGCTTTAGGGTTTAGTTTTGGAACTCAGCCTCTTGTACCTGGGCGTAGGGGTTCGGTGCATGAACGAAGCAGCCCCTCTTGTACAGGGTTTTCTGTTAGTTCAGAAGGAATACAGCAGCTTCGCTTGTGCCTGGTTTTTAGGGTTTAGCTCATATCCGACCGTGAAGTGACGCAAACCACCCATTCTCGTGTCACAACAACCGTAATGGACTACACCGCCCACACCTGCTACATCCAAATTCAACGGTACACCCCATCCTCACAGCAGCAGGGCAGGGGGAAGTGGAACTGACTTGAGGGTGAGCGTTCGGGAGTGTGACTGCATGAAGTGCCGGTGTACATCCTGGAGCGCCTTTGGGTTGTCCTATAGCAGAGAGACCCCCTTCCCCCCGCCTACAACAGCATCCAGCATCCTGAGAATATATTTGGCACACTTTGTGTGCCAAATATATCATCTCTTCCTTCTTTCTATTCACCAGGCCCTTTCGGAGGTTCAAGCCGAGGATCGCCAACCCTCTACATAAGTTCTACTAATTGGGCTAAGGGCAGGTCTGCTGCTAAAGTGTTTTTACAAGCAAAGATGAAATCAGTGGGTGGAAGAGGGTCCTCCCTGCGAACGTCCGAATAACGCGCCCCTGGCCGAGTCGAAGAAGGGTCTGTACGCTAGCCGGGTGGCCGGCACCCGGTGCGGGCAGCAGACGGCTCGTGTTGCCTGGACCTGGTTCCCGAGATGCACGAGGAAACGTAGGAATATGAATAGAGGGTGTAGGTGGGCGACGGATAGAATCGCCACTGTGGTGCCCCGTGGAGGCACACCTGGAAGTACTTGGCGATCCAGGGGAGGTGCTGCAGGTTGCGGATGCTGGCCTGGGTCTGCAGCCGGATGTTCAGCGTGATGCACTCCTCCAACGCACACATGAGCTCCTCGTGCGTCACGTACCCGTCACCGTTCGTGTCCAGACACCCCTGCGAAGGGCGTCGTCAAGACTGTCAGCGCTCAAGCCTCAACAGGAAGGCGCTGATGAAAGCTCACTACGGGAAGGGATGCAGTCTTACGACCGATCAAGAGTTCAAGACCTGAATATATCTGATCTCTTGGGGTTGGCAATCTGGAAGTACACATAAGATGAGGCTTTTTAATTCGCCGTAATGCAGGCTACCTTTGCCCTCCTCGTCGAGCTCGGAGAACACCTGAGGTGGGCCCAGCCCGTGCGCGGTGGCGACGGGCTCAGTTGTAGAGCGCTCAAGGTGGGACCGACTGGAGCGCCCTCTGGGTAACGGCATGAGGCTGCAGACTGTATTGCGGCCTCCACATCAAGACGTCAGAAGGGGCTGCGAGGTTTTAGAGAGCAAAAAGCAAGGTCACCATGTGCCGCACTTTGGCGAAGTCACAGGCGCGGCTCAACGGCGTATGAATCATGTAGTTCTCGAATATGCAAACCCTGAAGGGGCTGCGCACCACGTGGCGTCACTAAGCGTGCGAGCCACAGCGCACCCTGTGCACGCCGAATGGTGCGGTGCAACACGCTCAAGGTGCGAGTGCACTAGGTCGGGGCGCAAACGCGCAGCGTGACATTTCTAGGACCGGTCCGGAAAATACAGGTCTTGACCTGCTTAAGCCGAACTCGACGGGACTTGAGGTAGGCGTCCAGTGCGAACACAAAGTCCGGAGGCGGCTTGTGAAGCCATCTCCATAAGTCCCCTTGATCGTGGTGAAGACTGGCGGATCGCCATTCCAAGGGCCTGCACATCGGATCTATCCCGGAAGATGAGGTCTGTGCTGCCTTCTTTTGTTTACGCGCCATCATCCTGCGCGAGCCACACACCTTCCAGCAATAATACCGCTTCCTTGTCTGGAAGGTGATGTAGCTCCGCCTTGTGTGTAAGCAGCGGCCCTTTGTACTATTAACCGCGCAAAGATTGAAGCGCAGAACAGCTCGATTGAATATATAGTTCTAGGGTTCTACGTCTGCTTCAATCCGGTACCATCTTCACACGCAGTAACATAGTCACTTAATACTAAGCTGAAATCTGCAGTCCCGACTAGACTGTGGCCACACCGCTCGACATACCCCACATGACTCTCAACTGCAAAGGAGTGGGATTTCGGAAGCACTTCAGTTGACTATGTAGTTTGTGAAGTGATTTCGAGTCCTAAAAATTTGCTCAAGACAGTCTCAAGTTGTCGTAGCAACTATCGCAAGACGTGATCGTCATGAAACTCGCCGTGCATCGTTTTGGCGGAAGCTGTGGTTTGCACACGAGTGTCATTAAAATATAAACTTGAGGACATGCAGAATTGTATCATAAAAGCCTGAATGCAGAAATGTCGGCCTTGCTTATATCATTTTTTAAAATAGTTGCGACGCTACATTCCTATTGAATTTATAGTGATTTTCAGCTCATGAGCGTCGTATTGCAGCTGTTCAGCTGTATCTATACTGTAGTTCTTAGAACTATAAAGTTCTTACCTCGACTTTTTACAAATGCCATGCCATATGCCATGCCATGCCATGCCAATCGAATGCCAATGCCAATCGAATGCCAATGCCAATGCCAATGCCAATGCCAATGCCAATGCCAAGGCCAATGCCAATGCCAATGCCAATGCCAATGCCATGGCATATGTCATGCCATGCCATGCCATGCCATGCCATGCCATGACGATTCTCGATTGAATGAGGCTGATGAGGCTGATGATGACGTCGCGTCGCGTCGCGTCGCGTCGCGTCGAGGCTGATCACGTGATCAGCTGAGGGGTCATGCTTTTTAAATTAAAATTAAAACTGAGACCTCTGAAGTTCAAGTTGAAATCCGAAATCGAAATGTTCATTAGATTACTCACTCACAACTTCAACTTGTAATTTCCTTATTAGGCGTTAGCAACAAGTCAGTTCTGAAGTTAGGTGCACGTATCGAACGAACCTTGGAGAAGAAGGTTGGCGAGAAACATCCTATTAGACATTGTGGAAGTGACCATACATACCACCCATAAGAAAATCATATAATACTCGGTAGCGTCTGTATCCTAGCCGAAACGTCTCGTGTTCTCGAGCTTACCAGTTAGTTTCAGCACGAGAGGATCGTCACTTGAAAATGGTATGTTTCACAAGGATCTCGACTTACAGCCTTCCCTGTGCCAACGGAAAGAATCAGCTGCATAAATTCATTTAGATATAGAAGGAATCTCGTTTATTCAGTGGGTTTGCTGTGTGTTTTCAGGTGCTGGTTTTGAAGAAAGACCCTTCGAACGACTTGAACTACTCCAGTGTGAACGCAGATAAAAAGGCATGCCCCTGATGGAGGTTGAAGCGTGAATTTCTTACCACATATTTCATGACTTACATATGCTGATAGCTGTCGGAATGTAAATGTTATACAGCACTGGGCAAAGAGAGGTACCCGGGTGGCAAAGTCAGACCGGTTTGCAAGCTACGGTTATGCGGCACTAGCCGGCTTTCAAAGTATGCTCTGGTCTCCTGCCTTTTCTTCTCGCTAAAGGGTTCCTGTTATATTTCATTCTATGGTTTAAGCATGAATTAGTTATATAGTTTCATAGCATATAGTTGGTTGCAGCCGAGAAGCAGCTTAAGAGCAAGGGAGCGGACAAAATGTACGACAACTTCGTTGGAATGGGACCCGGCTCAACACGTATGATAATTCCTCTCATTTTCTCCTAAACTCTACCTGCCTGTTCACGTAGTCATCGCCACATACCAACACTCTATCCCAGGCCCGACCCGCGGCGAAGCACGAAACTTGCTGAAGTTGTTTCACGATTCTTAGAGGATTTCAGTGAATTTCCTCGCTTCATCTGCATCCTTACTTTGCGTGGGCTTCTCCTGTACTTTCGCTAGAATAAATCTCCCCCGAGATGCGCTTGTCTATTGTTGCCCATGTTTTTCCCAGTTTTGTGACTGTCGGTCGCGTGGTAACCGGAAAATATGCGCTCCTCAGATTGCTGCATGTGTTCATTCTCAGAAGTGAGAATTGCAGATTATGCCATCGAGGCTTAGTCTTAGTATACTGCGGAAGCAGTATACGGTTTCGGGGCTGATAGCTCTCCTATTTTACTATATGTTCAGATTCTCCCAAGCGCTACGCGGTGGCCTTCAAGTCCAGGGTGAATCAGAGTGTCGACTTGGTTTGCCTGGTTAACAACGACACGCGCGTCACCACCTCGGTGAAACTCACCTTCGCTTCTTCTTCAGCGTTGGACCACATCTTCCAACAATTTCCACTTCATTGATGTGTTAACGTTTCGCCAGTAGAACTAACGCTATCAAGAGCAGTGGAATTCAGTCTTCACAACCATAGATATTCTCTTCTAAGTATATGGAAGAAAGCCACAACAAAGCATATATGTTCTACTTTTCTCTCACAGTTGGTTTCAACAACATTTCCTAGAGAGCTTGTTGTGATCCAATTTGCTTCATTCGGACTCTGCATAGCCCATCCCTCATGTCTTCTGCATCTTCGGTAACAGCGCCGGCTGCGCAAAAATCCGCGAAAATGTTCTCACATTCGGGGAAAATGCTAAGCATTCGGCTTGCATCTTCCACGCTCGCAGGGCACTTACAGCCGACTTTGAACCTCGCCGGAATTTCCGTCCTCGTCAAGTTTGGCAACGCACTGGTGGTTGAGCCTGAAGTCCTGGGGCTGTGGATGGTTCGCAACTGTGGGAGCAGGTGTTTCCGGAGTTGAATGAACTGGGCCCGGGGACATACACTACCAAGGAGGCCCAAGAGCGCCCTTCTGGAAGGTGCTTCTCTCCGCTCTTCCTGAAGTCTCTCTCGAGTTGCACTCAAGCCATTCTTGTCGATGTTATCCTTCCAATATGGGCCCTGGAGCCCATATTTCAACTTCCGCGATTGCACCGCTGGTAGGAGTTAACCGGTGTTAGTGCCTGTGCAAGCCGCCACAACGCCTATGGACGCCCTCGTCGGAAATCATCTTTAGCTGCTTGCCCTAACAGTGAAAGCATGCAGTTGCACCCCCCCTGAGGGTGGAAGCTGTTGGAACGCAGCGTCAAGGACTGGAACCGTCCCAACAGCTCGTTTCAGGGCATAGAGCGACCCACCCCGTGGGTGACGCGGGTCGTCCCAGAGGTCAGCAACCAAATGAAGCGCGACCAGCAGGTGTGTCGAAAAGTAGTCATCCTGTGCGAATTCTTTGTTGTTTCGTCGAGCTGCAAACAAATTCCGCTCGAGAAAATGGCCTGATAGTTATTGGAATGTGATATGGTGATCTTTAGCCCGTGCTTGCACCGGGGTTGTACTGGAGTGAAAGTTGTCGCACTATTTCCTCTCCGGCACAACTTCTAGTGCGGTGGATCTACCCTTACCAATACGTTTCCTCTCTGGTATGACTTCAAGTGTGGTGTATATACTTTTCTACAATAATTCCCCTCTGGCATAACTTCAAGTTTGGTGGATATACCTTCTCACTTTTTCTTTCTCTGGCATAACTTCAACTGTGATGTATGTACTTTTGGTGCAATGTTTCCTCTCTGGCATGACTTGTAGTGTGATGTGTGCACTTTTATTGTGCTCTTCTCATTTGCGCTGAGCATGAGCTCCTCAAGTATTCGCACCAGACCGAGTGCAGCATTATGGGGTGGCCTGCAATTTATCAGGTTTCAGGTTTGTATGAAGGGCGGAATTGTCAAGCTTTTTTGTCGCCCTTCCCAGTTTAGTTTGCAAGCATTGATGTGAGAAGATACCGCTGGCTGCAAGTTTGCCAGTCCTTACCAATCTTGTTCGGGACAGATGTATGAAGTATGGGAGAGGCGTGCTCTTTTTTATTTCGGAATGTTGCAAAATGCCGGTCCCCGTCCTGATATCCCCACCCTTGGGAATTGATTGATCACAGCACTGGAATGCCAAAAAGTTCTTCTTTCCAAGGGAGGAACGCTTCTCTAAGATTAGGTGGGTCTACCTGACCTTGCCCGGCGCTTGCTTGCTGCCTGTATGTGCTGCTTTGCCGACACCTTGTCCTGCCCACTCCCTTCACTTGCTGTGCCCGCACCGTCCTTGTGGCCTCCCAGCAGGCATCATCTCGGAGTCCTGTCAACCCACCCCTCACTCCGCCTCCTTCTAGTCTCCACCGGCTTCAAACTTCCATACATCGTGCGGCCATATCATCAGATGTTTTACTGCCTCTCAACTCCTTTGAGTTATCTCAAAAGCAGACTCTTATTTTTAGAGTTTTTAGCACTCACAATATTACCAGATGTCGTCACGATCCTGTTAAGTTTGCTACATTTCAGCAGCCCGCCAGCCCCGTCATATTGGTAGCATTCCCACAACTTGAACCTGTCAGATCCGTTATCTTGACTTTTTCCTCTCATGAAACTTTTGTTCAGGCGTTCTGTGCGCTTTTGCTGATCTCATTCATATTTGTTCTTCACTTGTCAAATTTGAAAACAATGTATGTCCATGGCTGCAGTTTGAGCTTGATATCGGCACTGAGGCTGTGTATGTGGAGGTTGTTTTTTCACCAGGTGGCAGAGGTAGTGTACATGAAGTTCAAGCTTTCCTGCCCCCCTTTGCTTATGAAACACAACAAACTACGTTTAGGAAAATGCCAACTTTGGGATTGTGGAATATGCGTTTGTTCACTGCCCCCCTTGTTTTGCAACGAGCCCTCGTTGCAAAGGAACCCGTGGCACACAAACAAACTTAGGCATTGCAAGAGGCGTCTCGCGTTCTTTTACGTTACGCGGAAAGATCTGAGGCAAGAAGTAGCCTCGTGTCAGAAAGAATTACCAATTTGGTTTATGAGATTGGGTTCGGCTGCACGTAGACAACTGTAGAAGTTGGAAGAGTGCAGGCAAGTGAAAGGCGTCATTTTTTGCCACAACAAATTTTACTGAATGTCAACTAGTCATATTGTATAGAAACATTTGATGACCATACTATAGAACAAAAGTCCAAAGCTGTGTGTTAAGAAAGAGAAAGTGTAAATCTCAATGTGTCCCGGGGTTACATTATATGTGTGGGTACGTATTATCGGAAGCTGTATTCAGTTACGAAACGAACGGATCGGTGAAGTCGAGATAACCAGGTCCACAGAATAGATCGAGTGATACATGCAAGCAGGCATTATCACACACGGTAAGATAAGAAGATAAGTATAAGGTAAACGGTTGTAACGGTAAGAGAGGATAAGGATTGTGCTACCAACTTCGGGCATGCACTGTGCTACCTACTTCGGGCTTGCACGAGGATTCGGAGATATTCAGAGATATTAACTCAAGTGTACTGGAAACGGAAACTGCGCCGCCAACCCTGCTCGGCGCTTATATACTGATCTACCTACTCAAGTCTTCTGATCTTGTCTCATTTGACATATGTTACTCCGAGCTCAGTCCACTGCTAATTTCCCGCCTAATTACAATTATTCGATCAGATGACGCATGACAGGCAGGTAATTCAAATACCTCTTGGCACAACTCTCCCCCCCTTAAGCGGTGGCAATCTCCTGATCCACTCACTCATATATATAACAGGCCTGTGTCTAAGTAGTCGCGTTTGCGGTGACGATTAGTCGCGCGATTAGTCGCATTTTGGGGTGTTCACGATTAGTCGCGACTAACGTTTAGACCTTAACACGGTGGGAGCATCTAACCGCTCCCGAGACATACTTAGACACCGCTTATCCTTCCTGTGAGCTTTGTACCCGTAACTTATTCGTATCACCCATATCGATGTGCACATATACCTATACGAAGTACATTATATTATTACAGAGGCATTACAGAGTCTATTACAGAGGCATTGGCAGAGTCTATTACAGAAAGTGCAGATACGAGATGGAATAATATATCCCGCCTTTGCGGCCATGTATGAGGAACAGGACTCAGTAGATCGTTCCGAAGTGATTGCCTTACTCATCGACGTAAATGTTTTATTATTATTATTATTATTATTATTATTATATAACACTCTGTTGCTTGTTCAGATGATTAATTGTATCGATATCGTGTAAAATTACGGTAAGCAATTAAGGTCTTATCAAGAGTAAGGAGCTGCATTGGTCCCGGCAGTTCCTGGAGGTTTCAGCGAAGACCCCTCCACACGGATCAATCACCCTCAGAAACCACCGCAAGAACTTGGTGTCATAAGCGCGGTCGGGTCGTGTGAGCACAGGTCTGGCCGGGGTTGTTGCTGCCATGATGGTTGGTGAAGTATGAAGTGAGATATTGAGAACCGATGTGTCCCTGTCGTGTACATCTTTCATTTCGTTCGGCTGTGTTATTCGTGCTATGTGACGCTCCGAACCTCCGATGTCGCGACAACTCATCGGTCGCGACTAAATCCTTAACACTGTGGGACCCCGAGCCACGATTAGTCGCGCGATTAGTCGCATTTCGTGTCGTCCGCGATTAGTCGCGACGAGCGACTACTTAGACACAGCCCACAAGCACGGGTACTGCGCTCCTAGATTACTGCAAGGGCCCTAACTAATTACTCTTTGGGACTAGGACGGGGACCGGACTATTCTTAAGGAGGGGAAGAATTCCTAATTAGTGAAAACGGGCTGAACAGGCTGATTAAGTTTTTTCAAGCTACGGGGAAGAAGAAGGCCCTAACAAATTAACCGAAGGGAATTCAAATTTCTAAAGGAAAAAGGAGAGGTCAAGCAGGAGCGCTCGGGCCTGCTACCTGGGCTGGTTGAGGAGGTTCTTGGACTTGGCTTGCGGGAGGATTGAGACCAGAGAAAAGTCCTTGCTCCGCATTCGGGTCCACGTGCGGGCCGAACCCCGGCGGGTACGCCGGGGTCTGTGCGGCTCCCGGCCGGACGTGCAACGGGGACGGGGGCCGCCGGGGGCCCGTGCCTTCGGTAACAGGGACAACGGGAGGGGTTTGCTGTCCCGATTCCCGGGACACCAATTCGGTCGGGACGTCCCCCATTGGCGGGGGGACCGGCCCCCCCGCGTTCAAATCAGCACGCGGGGTCAGCACCACAGGTTGAGCCGTATCCCCCGTCGGGGCCGTACGGGACCTCTCGAGCACCTCGCGGAAGCTTTCCAGATTCTTCACCATAGTGGCTCTGGACCGGCTGTTCGTGACTTCCAGACCGGGGACCTTGGCACAGAATTTCCGTAGGTGTTCGGACTTGAAGATTGAGGGGTTCAACATTAGTTCCTTGCCCGGCAACACGAAGAAGTTCAGCCCATTAAAGGCGTTCACAGTCAAGTCGGGGATAGTCGGCCTCTCTTCCGTTCCCTGGTGGACTTCATCACGGGACGCCTGCGGACGGAGAGCAAGGCTGCCCCCCCGCAACATCCTCCGCCAAGGACGTTCTCTGCAGCACATTTCTCGCCGGAGGAGGAGAGTCAGTACGCCCAGGAGCTGCCTGGTCACCAAACGACAGCTCTTGTAACAAGGACGGTCCGGACGGCGACTCCGGCGTTTCAACATTCTCCCGCGACCACCTTTCCCCCGCGTCAACCACCTCGTCACCGTCTTCAGATTCATTAAGACCCAACGAGCGAAAGATTGCGGGCTCCTCCCGCGGGGGGGAGAACCGCGGAGCCGAGGTTGCTGCATTCAGCGCGGGCGTCACGTTGGGTACGGAATTCTCGTCAGGCTGACGAGCCCGTGCGTTGCGCATAAGTCATTACCACCATATGACACATCTCTGAAATTTTTCTCCAGTCACCCATTCTGTCGATTTTCGACCAATGATCTTTGGAGGATTCTTCCGCGATCACTCACCACCTCCCGGATATGTTAACGAGCACAACCCGATTCATGGGCGAGAAACGATTGACGGCTGACGTGTGCATGGCATGCATGCCACACCGATGGCAAGCACCATTCATGGGAACACTGACTTTCACCCCCCATAAGGGGGGAGGTCTGTGGTGCCCTGTGTCACCCCTCGCTTGCTCGGATGTCACTTGCAGTGCCTGCTGTTTGCTCCGCTCGTGTGTCACGGTCCGTCCGCCAGCTTAAACTCAATTATCTTTCAGTTTAATCCGACTTTAGACTCTACCAGCCTGACACGCCTGCCTTTTCCGTATCACAGTGACAGTGCATATATATACATATTTCCCCTGTTCTATGAGGTTATAGCCCACGCACCTTCAGTGTTGGCTTGGTTTTTATTCTCTGGTTCGCTTCGCGCCCTGCGACTCTACCCGACATCTATCCGACATCTTCCGACATCCCGACATCAGCGCCGGACCGCCTTGCTAACAGCGCCGGCCGACACTACATTAAGCCGCCTCTTATTTTTCCGACATCTTCCACCGTTTTTGCCGCACACCCTGTGTGCTCCAATTTACCGCTGGACAAACGTTACGAGATTTTACGTTACGCCTTCGACACTCTGGCCAGCAGCACCCCTGCTGCCGGAAAATTGGCTTTCCGCACGACGTTTTTGACCTCACCGCCGTGTTCCCCGCGAAAATCTATCCCCAATTGACCCTTCCATCGCTGGATTCGGTTGATTTTACGAAAAGTTATTTTTTCGCTTGGGAACCCTATCATTGGGTTTGCAGATTCTGCAGTCTGCAATCTGTGGCCATGGCCGCCTCACTCCAGCGTGTACGTATGGCCGCTACACACGTTCAGCGTTGGTATCTTTACGACTACATCGACAACATCTTACCCCTGGTTGCGACCTAGTGGTGTCTGGTGGAGCTTGTTCGCCAGGCACCAACCTCGACTCCGACATTTTCGGCTTGATCGACGACAAGGACTTTGACTCCTACGACCTCGCCTCTCCCGCTCCGCTTTCACCCGACGCATCCCTTGGCCGTCATCTGGTGGTGTGTGGTGGTGTTATCACCACCGCCCACTCCCATTCCAATTCCTCGATCCTCACCTTTGATGTGTGCAGCGCGTTCGTTGGGCACGCTCACCGCATTTTCCACCTTCGCCCTTCTCGCCCCCCTACTTCGGCTCATCCGCTCTGGTGGTGCCACGCCGTTGTGGGCTTTGGCCTCGCTTGGGCATCGGTTGATCCACGACGATGGGCTGGTGCTTCACATCATTGAGAGCGCCGCCGCCGCCGTTTTTAAGCGTGCTTAGATTGAAACCCTCAATTGACACATCACGAGTTAGCTAGTAACTAGGGAAACATTACATTTCTCCTAGCCGCCTGCCCGGGAGTACCGGCTGGCCCTGCAGTGCACCTCCCACCTTCGGGGTGAGGTGGTGTCATGGGAACACTGACTTTCACCCCCCATAAGGGGGGAGGTCTGTGGTGCCCTGTGTCCCCCCTCGCCTGCTCGGATGTCACTTGCAGTGCCTGCTGTTTGCTCCGCTCGTGTGTCACGGTCCGTCCGCCAGCTTAAACTCAATTATCTTTCAGTTTAATCCGACTTTAGACTCTACCAGCCTGGCACGCCTGCCTTTTCCGTATCACAGTGACAATGCATATATATACACACTTCCCCTGTTCTATGAACCATGTAATCATCGATTTGACCATCTTAGCCGATGCATGCGATGGAGGATAAAAAGGCGAAATTAGAACATCCCCAAATCTAATGCGATTAAAATAGGATGCTGAAGTATACGTGTACGATTATATATTATTATATATGCGACCTTGTCTTGAAAAAATTCACATCTTAGATGTCATGTCATGTCAAGTCATACATCCGATGTTACATGGTCATGTGATTAGACGATAGCGATAGCGATAGCAATAGTCACTCTTGTAGGGTAAACAATTTTATATATTAAATATGCGATGTCATGTTAAATATTCTATAGCTATTTACTTACAATGTACACGTGTTGTGAATCCCTGAGCTGAATGTATGTCATCTGCGACTTTGAAAATTTTCTGAAGAATCCGAATCAGCTCTTCGCTTTCGCTCTATTGAATTCTCGCAGTGTATCTTTATATTATAACCAGCCTGTGATATTCGAACTGTTTGTCGGATTTTACAGCAACATTCATAAAAGGAATGTATTTGCGTCATACAGTTCGTTTCATAAGGTCGAAGCTACACTTTGCAGTTTGCCTTGCGACAAAGCAGACTGTGAGGATATGTGATTCGATAGAATGCGGACTATCTCCGGGGGGCGCTTCCTGTTGAGGACACGCGTACGTCTTGCAGAGACCTACCCGAATTCTAAGGCAAATATCCTGCTATTTTTGTGTCGTTGACTTGGTAGAGGACTGTCAAACCGTTTGAACGCGGCAAGTTTGAACTCGGTACGTGTATAGATAGCGCTTGTCAGCGCTGCTACTTATTCGGAAACAGAGCTCTTCTCAGCTATTTTCACAGTCCGCGTTCTGCTTTATTTGGCAGAGGTTCGCTCAGAGCTCTCTTTCGCACCGTGCTTGTATTCTTCACGCAATATCCCTATCACAGCTTTAACATATATCTTCCATACCGTATCTGAAGCGACGGCTTGGCGCAAACACGGTGTTGTTGCGCGTCAATAGAGTTCGCTTTCTACATATACTACATAGGTGATTTCACCCCACATCTTTTATAGAGGCCTTGTTCACGTACGAATTCAGAGAGGAATGCTGTGCGCGAGTTCTGCGCGAGTGTCAAGCGTGCTTGCGCCTTGTTCGGATAACTTTCCAGAGCGCCCTGGCTTTATAACATTGTCCAAATGTTTTGAAGCGCGTATTCATGTATTGCCCCTCCGCAAATTTGAACCACGACTAGCATGGAAATATAGAAGCAACGCTTGAGTCTTGGGGAGCGAGGTCGCAATGTTTTCCGTCAGAAAGTTTTGCTGTTTCCGTGAGTGTCACGGATCGAAAGATGACAGACGCCCGCAGTCGCGATGTTGGTACGTCGTCGTCGATGCCACACGCATAGTCGATCATCGATCTGTAACAATCCGATCTGTACGAGTACATCCGGGGGTTTTTAATGCGAAAATATTTTATATAATTACATAGATCGGTCCACTTCAGCATATTGGACGCAGACCAAAAGGGTGTGTAAATATAATATAAATGGCACAGAGTGCATTTTCTGAATCAGATGACAAGATTCGCGATCAGTCGTATAATCAATGCAGGCGGCATTTTTCGTACAGCAATACAGTAAATGTATCATGCACCACGTTAACGTTACCCGTGATGTATTCAAACTAATTATGGAAGACACACGAGTACGCTGACTGACAGGAGGTGTCACGTTTACGGTATTATTATAAATTACGGGAATGATATCCAATCGGTGGAGATCGTGTATAAAGCGGAATTTGATGCTGCACGTCGGACGGCACATGATCCTTGCTTGAGTCACTGTACTAAATTTTCGCAGATTGTGGATATCCACATCAGGACACGGCGCACGCACTAGACACTGGAAATTGACAAAACATGAAATCTGAGCAATTTATACACAAATCATATAAATCATGAAGACTTGATGAATTGCGTCCTCTGCTGTCGAACTCTCGCAAGCGTATTTTAGCCACATAAATACAGGGGTCACACCATGCGGGGTTTCGACACGGTGCAGGAGTCCTTTGGTGAATGGTGTGACATGACACTGACGAGAGACGGATGTGTGTCGTCCTTCATGCGGAATGTTTGTGAGACACCTCGCCAGTACATACTATGCACTGAGTACAGGTACTTCGCATAGTATTCGTATGCACGCCGCGAAACCTGATACTCTCGCTCTCTCACAGACCCCTTCGTTCGTTCGTCTGTCTCGCCTAACCAGCGAGTGGAATACCCGCCTGTATGTAAGATATATTTACTGTGAAACTACAGGTTTGTATTCGTAATACATTTCGTTGAGCAGGAAGTTTTAAAGTTTTAAAGTTTTAAAGTTTTAAAGTTTTAAAGTTTTAAAGAGACGGAAGCACCAAAGAAGCAGCGTTTGCAGAGTAACGTGCGTAACCCAGCCTTCACCAGCCCACGCAATTTCTTTTCACCCTGGATGTGTATCGATGTAGGAACTACCGGGAAATTAGGTGTTCGCACCTCGAATGGTTCCACGGCGCAAGAGGTTGAGTAGTGAATGTGAATAGGGGCGATGGTAGAGTATGCTCAGGTATGAAATCACGTTACGTGATTTACGTCACGCAGCCCATTTTTCCGTGGTCACATACAGCGTGGGGGGCGCAACCCACTAGTTTTATTGTTTCAATTACCCCTGGGAAGAACTAATTTGGTAACTGCTAGGCTTCAAATCCATGTTTGTACTGGATTTTAGAATTCGGGCGCTTTTAGGGCCTAAAAGCGCCCACCTGCAGTACCCTATATACATGAACGCATTCGCGACGTGCAGTCAAGGAGGGGTTTAGGGTGCACCCCGCTAGATTTTTTGTTTCAAAATTACCTTTTGGAAAACCAATTGTAGTAACCGCTAGGTCTGCCCTGATAGATTTTTATTACTTTTGTGGGGGCAGTACGTATACCAGACGATATGGCAAAGCGGACAGCGGAAACTCCCACTGGTACCCGTGCTACTCGTGTGCGCCGGACTTATCCGCAGCCGGTACGTAATTGCGTGTTTTGCCATATTTTTCAATTAATAGGTTTGCGCTAGTTTGTTTGTTTCTCGTACTTGACAGCTGAAGTGGGTTTGACACGCATGTGCTCTGTTTGGTATAGGCGGCGGCTGATGATGGTGGTGGTGGTGGAGCGATGATGGTGCCGGGCGCGGTGGTGGCGGTCGGCGTGGTGGTGGCGGTCGGCGTGGTGGTGGCAGCGGCCCGGCACCTGCGGTAAGCCGACGAATCCTGCGAGCCAAAACTCAATGTTTTTTTGCTGTGCACGCTCCCTCGCCCGCTGTGACTCGCACGCCAAAGTGCGCCCACTGTGACTCGCACGCCCGGGTGCACCCGCTGTGACTACTCACGATGCCGCATTACGGAAAAGCGCACTTTCCTAATTCTGGATCACTAACCCCAGATGACCTCCATACTCGGTACACTGTAATCATTTACGGTCATACTCTTGGAAGGTCCGGCGTGCCTGCCAATTTGTACGAAGCCTCACTCCGCGGAACCACTAGCTTCACCGACATGTAATGGAGGTCGTAATACTCCACAGTCCAGCTGGTGCACCTTCCATATGTCCCCATTACAATTCTCCAAGTCGGGATCCTGGTTAGCAAATACCACCACATGTGGGCTGTCCATGAGAACAAAGCCTATCTCGTACTGCCTTAATGCTCTCGAGGCAACTATAAATATCCTGCGTGGGATGAGAATACTGCGGGCTTCGTCCTCGTAAGATGAAACATGTATAGCTTCCTGCCTTGAAACACACGCCTTCGTTTTATGGTACAGGAGGAGGGGACCGCTCGTGCTGGGCGTGGTGGTGGTGCCCGTGGTGGTGGTGCCCGTGGTGATGCCGGGCGTGGTGGTGCCCGTGGTGGTGCCCGTGGTGGTGGGCGTGGTGGTGGCAACGGCCCGGCACCTGCGGTAAGCCAACTGATTTGATGCGCCCTAGTAAAAATAGCCTACGCACTCAACTTACAATTCAGTTTTTCCCCCTTTTCTTTTCTTTTCTTTTCTTTTTGTTTTTTTTTTCTTTTCTTTTCTTTTCTTTTCTTTTCTTTTCTTTTCTTTTCTTTTCTTTTCTTTTCTTTTCTTTTCTTTTCTTTTCTTTTCTTTTCTTTTCTTTTCTTTTCTTTTCTTTTTTTTCTTTTCTTTTCTTTTCTTTTCTTTTCTTTTCTTTTCTTTTCTTTTCTTTTGCGGACTTCTCCTGGAGCACACGCCTTCGTTTCATGGAACAGGAGGGGACGGCTCGTGCTGGGCGTGGTGGTGGTGCCCGTGGTGGTGGTGCCCGTGGAGATGCCGGGCGTGGTGGTCGTGGTGGTCGTGGTGGTGGCAGAAGCCCGGCACCTGCGGTAAGCCGACGAATCCTGCGAGCCAAACCTCAATGTTTTTTTGCTGTGCACGCTCCCTCGCCCGCTGTGACTCGCACGCCAAAGTGCGCCCACTGTGACTCGCACGCCCGAGTGCACCCGCTGTGACTCGCACGCCCGGGTGCACCCGCTGTGACTCGCACGCCCGAGTGCACCCGTTGTGACTCGCACGCCCGAGTGCACCCGCTGTGGCTCGCACGCCCGGGTGC
>LGRX02005677.1:0-12890 GCA_001247695.2 Cymbomonas tetramitiformis
CTAAGCGGCCGCTTGAAGAGGTGGTGCGCACTTGCGCGTTTGGGTGCGACTAGGATTTGGACATGATTTTACGGTAGACGTCTTTTACGGCTGCGAGTCATGGGCACCGCGCGTTGCTATTGCTCGGTTGTGGCAATGTTCATTTGCGTTGTTCTGCCTGCACTGATCCCGCTGGTTTACGTATTTTGGGCTGGTGATCCGGACACCTTCGACCACTCCGACTTTTGCAAGTGCCCCACGCTCTTTTCGCCGCTCCGCACGTTCTGCCGTTACGTCATCTCTCCATTTCCGCCACAACACCCAAACGTGCTACCGCGCATCATCTTTTCTCTGGCTTTCAGAAGAATGGCTACATCTACACGAGCTCGCAAACGCCTATTGAAGGACTCCGACTTGGACGCCTCTATACGGCTTTTGGATGCGGTTCGGGACACTCCGACCGCTAGCACTCCACCTGTTGTGCCCCCTGCTGTTTCCAGCAACTCCGACACCGCTGTCGCGTTGCGGAAACATCTTGTTGACCAACACGCCGCTGTTGACGTGGTCTACAAGGGGAGGTTGCATCGGGCTTGGGCCAAGGGTATCCGCGAGGATATCCTTGGTTCCAAGAAACATCATTATCGTGGCACTGACGACACCGACCGTCTCTCCGAGTTGGTGGTGCGGCTTCGGACAGAGTTTGAGTCCGCCGGGCTGGACTTGACCCCCTTTGACCTCGACGACCCCACCTCTCTGGTTATCGAGAAGGTGAATGGGCTTCTCTATGACGTCTTGGCCCTCGTCGTGGAGCGGAACTCTGTGGCCGACACCTGGCTTCGTGGTACGGACTCTTCAGCTGACCGAGATGGACGTCGGGCTCTCATCGACATCATCAAGGGGAGCGTGCCGGCGTTCTTACGCGAGAGCCACCAGCAGGAGCACGCAGCGCTTCGTTATCCCGCAGGCGTTGACCCGCAGCCGATCTTGGCTCGTGAGCAACGTCTGGTGCGGGATAACCGCGCTCCTGACTGGCGGCCCACCGACGAGACCCGCAAGCTCTCGTTGTACAACCGCCTCGACCCGGTCTTCTACGCGGCGGTGAAGGTGCGTTATCCGCTTGCGGGTGACCTCGGCGGAGTTACTCTCCGCTCGCTACAGGCTCTCGTCGTGGCCATCTTCCAGGCATGGGCGCAGTCGGACGAGGGGGCGTCGGCACGTGAGAAGCAGGTGCTGGGGATGGACGGTAAGCCCTCCGCGCTGGTCACGTCGTCGGAGTACGCGGTGCTCCTCGAGGAGATCGCGGCCTTAAAGGCCTTGGTGCGAGGTGGCCGTGCGGGCGGGGGACAGCAGCCGCAGCCGCAGCATCGGGGGAAGCAGCATCCGAGGGGGTTTCGCGTGGGTGCAGGCAGCCCCCCCGCGGTCGGCTTTGACCGCGACAGCATGAGAGCGAAGCCGCTGTGCCACCGCTGCCGCAAGGCCGGTAAAGGTGAAGTATATCACCCGTATCGCGACTGCCCGCTTGGCGGTCGCCAGCACTCACCAGCCACGGCCGCGGCTTTCTGCATTCCCATTGAGCAGGAGGACGCGGAGGGCCTGCACGCATTGGCGCTCGTGCAGGTCTTCCAGGACGCGGCGGACAGTGGACCGGAGGCCTTCTCGCATGCGGCATTGGCGTATGGTCCGCCCGCGGTGCTCTCCGCGGACGGCGTCGGTGGGATCGACGTGGCGGCCTACGGATTCAGCGTGCCGCCTCCGCCTTCTGGCGGGACCGACGACGAGGACATCTTGCGGCGGCTTGATGCCCTCACCACTGAGGTTCAGGCCGCCCAAGAAGAGGTACATTACACTCACGCATCCTTTGTTCCTGGGAGTGCGGTTGAGGAGCATGCGTCGGCTTTGGTGTGTGGCCCTGCCGCTGCGGCGGGGATCACACCGAAGGGGCAGGTTCCGGCAGGTGGTGCGGCGGTATCGGCGTCCGCCGTGCCGGCCCCTGCTATGCCTGTTTCGCAGGCGAAGGATGTACGGCCCGCGCCAGTTCAATCGGCGCGGGTAACCACCACAGAGGCGACATGCGGTGAGTTCGGAGGCTTCGTGCAGACGGTGAATCACGCCGCCGTCCACCCCTCTGACCTGACAGGCTATGACACGGACGACTACGACGATTATGCCGACGGTACTTTCGCGGTTAAGCCGCGGGCTCCGTCCGGTGCTGTCGGATGCGGTGTGCCGCCTTTCGGCTTCGGCACTCCGGCGATCGGCGCTCTCGCGGTGCTCTCTCTGTTGTGCATTTCTTTTGCGGGTGTATCTGCTTCGGCGTCCACAGCTACTGCTGTGTCGGCATGTGCACCGGCTACGGAGGTGCCTTCGCCTGGTGGTGATCTCGATTGGGTGGCTCCGTCATTTTACTCTACGAGTGATTTAGTTGACTCCGTGATGCCGGCTCGGGATCTCTTGTTAGCTGGCGGTTTACCACAGCTTCAGCCGCCCGAGCCTCCTGACACTTTGAGCCTGCTAGCATTTCAGGATTTAGCTCAGGCGGACTTGGGCTTTGACATGGCATTCTACTACGGCATGGCCTTACATGAGAGCGGTCCTCTTGATGCGGAGCACTACTACGGTGCTGGTTTCTTTACCTCCTATTATGGGATGGACTTCCGTGAGGCCACCGCTGACTACTTTGACACTGTCGATTGACTTCTTACTCACTCTGGAGGCACACCAACATGGTGGTGTGCAGAACTCCTGTGACCTCAAAGACTTCTTCAATCTGGTTTATGGTTTTGCTTTGACACCTTTGAAATCTTCAATTTGACTTGCTGACACAGAGCCTTTCAGTAGTTTAGCGGGACCTTAATTGCCTGTGAGTTTCTGCTCTTGTGCTAGCTAGAGGGTTCTAATTTGTGTATCAGAATTGCACAGTTAGATTAGCAGTTGGACTTGTCACCTAGCTCCTGCCCTAACACTAACAGCCTTACATTTTCTGACTCTCCTAGCCAGTCACCACCCACAGTGCTGGGGTGGTGTGCTGAAATCTGTATAGGCAGCCCTGACTGGGAGTCCCGGTCAGGCCCCTATGACAGATCCCTAGGACCAACACTGGACTGCTGACTGATCTGTAGGTTCGTACTGTGACACACGCTGTGTCACAGGTAGGCTAGACACCGAGACCGTCCGAGACCGTTCCGGGTATATCTAGCTTAGGGTTTATTTATCTTACACAGTTTATCCACACGAGTACGGGACTTTCTGATATCTAGTGTACTTGGATATTCCGGTATGCATTTCCCGCACGAACCTTTTGCGACGGCTCCAGCACAGCCGACGGAGACATCATGGTAAGCCTCGTACGTAAGACCCGGGGCGGGGGTAAAACCGAGAAGAAAGTAACTCAGACCACACTCCCGCAGTCGGAGAACACCCAGCTAGCGGAGCTCATGCGGCAGTTTGCCGCACAGCAGACAGAAATGCAGGGCCTACGTCAGCAGCTGGCGGCAGGGCTAGTAGGTGCTTCTGCTGCTGTGCCTGCGCCTCACCCGGGGGTCAAGGTGGAAGCGGCTGCCCATGGCAGCACTCCTGGCGATGCATGCGGCGGGGGTATTCCACACCACCAAGGAGGCCCCACAGTATCTGGTGAAGTCCTTGCAGCGCTCCACAAATTTGGTCTGCAGCAACAACCTCAAAAGTGGGGTGTGGACCAGTGGCTGCACCATATCAACTGTGGACGGAGACAGCCTGGACGACGCCGTGGAGAGGATTAAAACGGCTACTCCTGGCTTCTCCTACGAATGCGTCCGCGAATACATCAAAAACCGCCTCACCTACATGAAATGTCAGGTGACCACCCTGGGGCGGTGGAAATTAAAATCCACCAAAGAATGCCCCAAGGGGGTTTTTCAGCGCTTTGACGGCCCGGCCCGCGGAGTCCGTGTCGCTTCGGACGGCACGGGCGAGCTGCCCAGCAAGCAGATCATCGAGACAGTGCGCACGTTCTTTGACGCTGGGCAGCCCACCGAGGGCCCCCTCTTCGATGCCTTTTGTGCACTCGAGGGTGTACAGTACGTGAAGCCCGCCGACGTGCTGGTAGTGAAGCCCGCCGACGTACTGGTGTCCACTACCCACGCTTAGGTACATCGCGATGTACCTAACTATACGTGTACGTTTAATGCTGTGGTGAGCCAAATTCTCGACGCGGGGTCGTGTGGCCCATTTCAGCCGTTGATGACATACAATAGAAGTCGGGATATAAGAAAGCAGGCCAAAAATGTCAGCGGCTGCTTTCTTAATCCAGAGGGCCATCGCACGACAGCCAGCGTAGTCGCGTTTCTTAAAATGCCCCCCTGGCTGCCTTGGATTGACAGCAGTCGTCCGTTTTTCGGGATCGCTAGCGTGACACTTTCTTAATCGACGGCCCTTGGTCTTTCGATGTGTATGCAACCCAGCGGCTGCTTTCTTAATGTTTTCTTAAACGATCGATTTTTGAAACGTTTGTGACACTATTGACTGTAGAGCCCTAATGGACGGGCCCAAAAAGATAGCGCTTAGAAAGTTGAAGACACTGTTCGACGAAGATGTTTTGTATGAACCCGAGTTTAAGGCCGAGAAGGCTAAGCTGCTTGGGAGAGAAGGTCGTGTGTATGATCTCAGTGCGAGTTTGATGTCTGAATTCAGAGAGCTGAAGTCAGTTTTCCAAGATGATATTCTTGACAGGGACGAGTTTCTTGCGCAGAAGCGCTTATGCCTCGACATTACGTGTATACTATCTCAGCGCCAGTTTCCAACGACGTGGAGCATTAGCACACTGATGTTGGTACTGCGTGTATGCCCTGCACTATCTTGCAGTGCTAGGTAAATCGATATATTCGCTGAATTACCGTGTCCACTTCATTGATTAATAACATTAGAATAAATAAGTTCTCCAGAGTACCCATCCAATATTTGCCTTATTGTACACCTGGACAAACATAGTTGCAGGAGTAGCATAATATAATCTGTTTCCATTATTTACTTTCAAAAATCTAGCGCGGACTTTCTTAAATCAATGCTTTATGGCCATACTCTATGCATAATATTTCATACTTCCACCGTGTGTACTTTCTTAATATGGGGACTTTTGGGTGGGTCTCCGTGACTTCGCCAGCGGCTGACTCACTTTCTTTTTCTTATTTGTTTTTGCAAAAACCCAGGGGCTGCTTTCTTATAGGTCGACTTTCTTATATCCCGACTTCTACTGTATCCCTGTTGGTCCTGAAGCATTTGGTTTATGGTATTTAGCTCAATACGATAGTCTAGGCAGGTCATCAATATTGACAATTTTCAGAAAATGTACATTTTTAAAACTCCGAAAATCTTAGGTACATCCCTTAGGTACATCGCGTTTGATGCACGTGTACGACCGCTTAATGATGAATATCGACACATATTTGTTACAATGGTATTTAACACCCCTTAGGGCAGTTGTAATTTCAGGGGTTTGCACTTAAACACCCAAGCACGCCTTCACTCGACACGCGGTTGTAGGCACCTAAAACTGATCCCACACTATATGCATGCACGAAAATCGATATTCCGCCTTAGGGTTTCGCACGTACGAGTGAACGATATTCATCAGGTGTGGTTAGAGGCTTGCATGGAAATTATTTTAACACATCTCATAATGAAGGCTCTTGTCAATTATTGTCGGATTTCTGCCGTTCGCTTGCGGAACTCCATTTGGAGTTGAAGGCTGCAGCGTGTGCCTTCACCTCGCGTCCTTGGAGAAGCTGCCCTATTGCGCGACAAGCGGCCATGTTGGATACGTACCGCGAGCAAGGTCAATAGCGCGGATTTTTTGGATTCTCCAACTACATATGAATTATATTTTATCAAGGTCTACTACCAGAATCCAGCCGAACGTTCACACAGAGAAAAATGCCGAGCTTGCCGAATATGACCGGGAAAACATTTATTTTGACCTGGTTTTTTTTGTTTTCTTCAAAAAGAGTGATTTTGAATGCATCAGAGCGTATATTGTACGGATCGGATCCGAATGTTGGATCATATTATCGATAGAAGAGGGTGTCTATTGGTTAATTGTCACTACAAGGGGCACAAAACGTCGGATTTGAGCCTTGATTTGATCTGTACGGCTTAGGTACATCGTTTTGTACCTAAGGCCCTTGGGTACATCCCCATGTACCGAAGGGTAGTGGACACTGGGGAAGGATCGAGGCGAGAATGTTCCTGCCCCAAACGGTGCCGACAAGCAGGGCAAAGGCAAAGAGCGGGATGACAAAAAGAGCGGGATCGTATGGCCACTGGTAAGGAAACTTACCTGTTATGTTTTTACCCCCTGGACCCCTTTGTTTTAAGAGGGGCGATACAGGGACCACGGGTAGCCCTCGTACCGAACCCATACTGGACCGACCCATTGTGTGGTAGGGCTGCTGCAGCTGAACTGCAGCGTGTGCGTGTGGGCATGTCTCTGACTGCAGGTGGTTTGGTGCTGGGTCCCAGGCGGATGATTCAAAACTGGTAGCCGGGTCATTTGTGTCAGTCCACCGCTGCCGCTCAAAAAACGTTTCCCCGTACCCCGAGGACTTCGCAATGGACCTCCTCGACTACGACAAGGAGCGGTTCGAGCTATGCTACGGGGTCGTGGAGGGCGTCCCTGGAGGTACCAGTGTCAATATTCCCAAGGGGGGGATTATTCCCAGGGACGTCGTGGAGGTCCTCCTCAAGTTTGGAATCAAACCGTCGCCCCACGACGAGAAGGGCGTCGCGGGGGACCACCACGACCGAATCCTAGCGATGCACCAGGAGTCCATCGCGAAGTTGCTGGCGCTCCCCACGAACGCCGAGAAGAAGATAAAGGAGGAGGATCTGCAGCACGACGCAACCTCCGTCATGGAGGAAGGACTCCTGGTGTGGTAAGTATTTCTACCCCCTTCGCACGTTTTGCCCCCACCCCTGTAAACCTGGGTCCGGCACGGTCCGGTGTTCTGCCCCCATCCCGCCCCCGTACGTTCTGTATGGTCCCACGTGTCGCCCCAACCCCGCCCCAGTATACTAAGTCACAGTTGTGTTGTGTGGTGTGTTTACGCGTGCAGGTTGCCAGTGCACCATGTGAAGCTTTCCAAAAATGCTTCCAAGGTTTTCGCTGGCTTGAAGGTTCAGACAAGCAAGGAAGCTGCTGAGCGTGTTGCTGCCAGCCTTGCGGCCAAAGAAGCCAGAGAGAAAGGGGCGAAGGAGATGCTTGGCAACGCCAAACGAAAAAAGGCTCAACATGAAGGGGGCGATGAAGCAGCGGCCAAAACGGGAAAGAAAAAGAAGGTAGCAGCTGCAGTGGAGCAAAGCGAGGGGGAAGTGGTGGAGGAAATGGAAGAGGACGCGGAGGGCGGAGGGGGCGGTGTTGATGATCACGATGAGGGCGGCTCCAATGCGAAGGAAGGGGGCGAGGAGAAGGACGATGAGGACAAGGGAACGGGTAGTGGCAGCGACAGTGACAATTCTGGGAAGAGTGGCAGTGGCAGTGATAGTGAAGAAGAGTAGCAATCATTTTGTTTAGAACTGCCTTACTGCTTTTGCCGTCCAGAGCAGTTCACTTGTAAATATTGTTTATAATTGCATTGTATACCACATGGACCCACCAAATAATCACATGGACCCGCTGAATAACCATATGGACCCACATAATATTCGCATGGACCCGCTTGTTGATCACATGGACCCGTTTTACAATCGCATGGACCCGCTTAATACCCACACGGACCCGCGAATAATCGTATGGACCCACAAAATAATCACACGGACCCTCTGAATAACCATATGGACCCACATAATAATCGCATGGACCCGCTTGCAGAGCACATGGACCCGTTTTACAATCGCATGGACCCGCTTAATACCCGCACGGACCCGCCGAATAATCGTATGGACCCACAAAATGATCACATGGACCCGCTGAATAACCGTATGGACCCACATCATAATCGAATGGACCCGCTTGCAGAGCACATGGACCCGTTTTACAATCGCATGGACCCGCTTAATAACCACATGGACCCGCCGAAGAATCATATGGACCAACAAATAATCATATGGACCCGCTGAATAACCGTATGGACCCACAAAATAATCGTATGGACCCACAAAATAATCACATGGACCCGCAGAATAATCGCATAGACCCACATACTAATCACATGGACCCGCTTAATGCCCACGTGGACCCGCCGGATAACCATACGGACCCGCTTAATACTCACACGGACCCGCTAGATCATCGCTTGGACCCGCCTAAATACCACATGGACCTGCCGGGTAATCATATGAACCCATCGAGCGAGGGGTCCATGCTGGGTCCATGTGATGCATTCCCTACGGGTCCATGCGAGGTCCATGCGTCGCATGGACCCGTAGGAATGTCTGACCATCGGACCCATGTGGCCCTCACCGGTCCATGTGGGGTCCACATGCTACGTACACACTAAGGGGTATCACATGGACCCCACATGGACCCGTAGGGAGGGTCCATGTGAGGTCCATATGACTGGAAACCGTATGGACCCCACATGGACCTTCCGTGGACCCCATATGGACCCCTAGGGAGAAATGTCTGACCATTTGGGGCATGCGAGGTCCATTCCAAGTCCACGGGGGTCCACGTGAGGTCCATGTGGGGTCCATGTGATTTGTGAATCACATGGACCCGTCCCTATTTGGCAGGGATAACAAATACTCTCGGGGTTTTAACCCTCAAGTCAAACCTAAACCCCGAACGGCTAGTGACATATGTGGCACTTGACACCTACGGGTCAGGTCAGACTAGGGGCCTGACGAGCAGGGCCTATGCCTATTACCCGCAGCTTAAGGTGGCTTAAGCCACCTTAACTTAAAGGGCCCATGGGGGCTTCTTCGGCGGTGCTTTCAAAATTTGGAGACCTATGTCGTCAAGATCTTGAGCTGCTCTTTCTGCAGTGTCTTATCAAAAGTTTGATCTGAGTTCATCTTGACCCTCAAAATCTCGGTTGAAGTAGGGTGGGTATTTCCCAATTTTCCTTAAGATGGCTTAAGCCACCTTAAGCTAATTAGCTCACCGGGGGCTTCCTCTAAGACGCTTTCAAAATTTGGAGACCTGTGTTGCCAAGATCTCGAGCTGCTCTTTCTGCAGTGTCTTGCCAAACGTTTGATCCGAGGTCATCTTGACCCTCAAAATCTCGGTTGAAGTAGCATGGGTATGCAAAAACCGGGAAAATCGCTCAAATTTTACTAAATGTTGCACCCTCTTGGATACTTCCCAAAATTGCTCACCGAGAACTTGGGCTCGCCTAATAGTGCACATAGTGTCTAAAAGAAGACAATGTCGCCGTCATTTTGAGCTAAAAAAATCTAGCTTCCGGTACCGATAGCTCCCGTTATAATTGAAAACGTTAAGGTGGCTTAACTCCTATGCTGTTATGGCATTTGGAATTTCTACAGCATGGTCGGCTACACCGTCACTTTGTAAGATACATATCAAGGCATGCGTGTTCGTGCTTGCACCCAAGTTCTTCTTGGCATCATTAGCTACAATTTGAGCTATCGAATGCCTTGACAGGGGGTGTCTAAGGGGTCTAAATATGCGTTTATTGGGGTGTAAATCGATAATCAATTTCCGTAGTTTACTACGGAGATTACAGCATAGGAGTTAAGCCACCCTAAATCGCTGTTAGGGTGGCTTAAGCCACCTGAAGGGTAATAGCCACCTACACCGGGACTCCCGGGAGAGCTGCCGGTCAGATCTCAGCACTGACATCACGCTCGTCTTGGCTGACGTGTCTCGACTCTGAATTTGATGACATCTACCTTCACATCGAGCTGCGCTCTGATCTCCGCAACGACGCACATACATGCCTGCGCGGTGCGTCATCGACACACGCGGTATCGTCCCCACACCCACCCGATTTTTCTAAGTGCAAAACTGCGTGTGCTAAGAACTATTATGTCGAGCAACGAGGAAATTCCCGTGCGCACAATTAAAGGCAGGCAAATAGGCGGGCACGCGATGTCTTGCGCATTGCTTATGGGTTTAGGGTCTGTAACCTATGAAAATGCGGAGGATCCGACACCAACGGAGCTGCACAGTAATAATGCAGCTCCGTAGCTGGATATGGCTTACTCGATTCCTTTGGAGGTCAAAGGACTCGAGTAAGCTAGGCGTGATTGGAGTTGAGCCCAAGCTGGGGTGGCACTTGCCAAACCTCCAGACTTCCACGCCAAAGTCTTAATGACACACCCAGCCGTACTATGTTCAGGTCCGTGCAGCTCCGTCGGGTAGTTTTCTCGAGTTCCTGATCACAAATAGCGCGGGACTCGAGAAAGCCAGGCCGCGTGGTTGGGGTTAAGGCCATGCTGGGGTGGCATCTGCACAACCTCCAGATTGCCACCTCAAAGTTTCTTCTGGCACATCCGATCGTAACGACCCGCCGGGTAGTAGCTTTCTCGCCACAGGTGGCGCACAAAACAAGCTTGCTAAATGCAAGTCAACGAACAAGAAAAGAATTTCAGTCAGACAAATATTCAAAAGATGATACAGCGGGCGTGCAATCTCCTGGGTATTCTCATACCGGCGTCGAGACTCGCCACTGGTGAGACAAGGGTTCTACACGTGCTGAATGTGGCAACCTGCAAACAGACGCTTCCCAACAACAGAAAAAACACTGGTATGCAAATCGACCTGAAACAGTATACCAATGATGCGAGTAAAAAGTGCTTGGCAAATCACCTTGGAAATTCCCAATTTCTGCACGCAGCAGTCAAGTTGATAAAGCCTATCGGACACCAGGTGGGAAGGATGTCATGGCCCGATCGCGTCATGGTGACCTGAAATCGCGACCTGACCTCATGAAGGCGTGACACAAGCGTTGCCACGCTCGTGTCGCCGGCGATTCCTGGCGAAATCCAAACGACCGCTCCCTAGATTCGATGATGCCTCGACTTTTGTTGTTAAATCCCTGAAACTCGACTCTCTGCGCTACAGTTCGTACGATTGGGGCATGCCCGCCGCTGCGGCGGGCATGCCCCATGGTATCCCCCACTGCAAGCTTTAACAAAATTTAACCTTCGCAGCGCCCGCCCTTTACCTTTACCTTTACCTCTTACTTCCTTCTTTCTCGCAAAAATGCCAGGCGCGTGCGTTGACCCAGATGCTGCTGAGGGAAAATATATTCAGAAAGTCTTAAACCGCACGCGAAGAGATGAACAAGATGCTGACGGCTGCTGGTTGGTCGACCTCTGCGTCGATTGCAAGTTCGACGTCTTGAAGAGTCGAAAAGAAATCGATCGCTGTCGCAGGCAACATGAGGGACCGAACTGGTACACCGTCGTGTTCCCAGCATGCGGCGACTGCATGGTGGAGTACACCACCGTCGCCAAACGTGGTGATCAAACCACGAAGCATGTTGTATGGTACGCATGCTAACCTGCCTGCCCTACTTTTCGTCAGCTTCTTGCTTCAACCTCATCGTACGTTTCTTTTCTTCCAGGATCAAGTCGCGGCACCCGGATACCGGGCTGTACACCGTTCAAGACGCCGACCCCCCCACGCGATCCATGAGCGCGTGGCCTTGGAGTATCATTTCGCCAGGAGTGACTTCAAGGTCCACCGCGGCAGCAGATTGGAGCAGGAGGGGTTTAGCCGCGTCGAGCGGATGACTGGGCACTCCCTGTTTCCCACGCAGGTTCACCCAGCCGCAGGTAAGAATATTGCTTCTACTTGCCTTTCCCTCATCGTCTTCTTTTTTTCTTTATTCTTTTATTCTTTTAAAGAACGCATCTTTCCTTCCACAGATGCTGGTCCGCCTCAACAGCCTGGCGCGGCTGCGGTCCAAAAAAAAAGGAAACGCGATGACAGAAACGGTATTTCCTTTCCCACTGTCACCGTATGCATCTTTGGTTTTCTGGTTTTCTGCGCTGTCTTCTTTTAAGTCAATCTGTCTACAAGGGGTTTTCTTCTGATACTAAGAAGTTCTTCAACTAAGGGGTTTTCGCCTGATACCTACTGTGTGTGCCCCTTCAGCACAAGTGAAGCGGCAGGGTGGGGCAGCCCATGTACCAGCTTCTGCTGCTCATGCTCCTGCAGGTGCGTGCCCGCCTGCCCCTAGCATGCCCCATGGCCCAAGGTTGCCCTGTATGCCCCAAGCCCCAGGGGATGCATGCCCCAAGGTTGCCCTGTATCCCCCAAGCCCCAGGGTATGCATGCCCCAAGGATTCCCTGTATGCCCCATGCCCCAGCTGATGCATGCCCCAAGGATGCCCCTGTATGCCCCATCCCCCCACCACATGCATGCCCCAAGGTTGCAATGTATGCCCCAAGCCCCAGGGGATGCATGCCCCAAGGTTGCCCCGAAATGCCCATGCCCTGGGTATGCATGCCCCAAGGATGCCCTCTCGTATGCCCCATGCCCCAAATAGATGTATGCCCTGTTAACCTCAGATGCCTCCATGCCCTGCCAGGCGATGCCCCAAGAATGCCCCGTATGCCCCATGCTCCCGGGCCAGAAGCCTGCCCCAAGGTTGCCCTGTATGCCCCATGCCCCAGCAGATGCATGCCCCAAGAATGCCCTGTATGCCCCATGCCCCAGCAGATGCATGCCACAAGGTTGCAATGTATGCCCCATGCCCCAACAGATGCATGCCCCATGGTTGCCATGTATGCCCCATCCCCATGCCCCAGGGGATGCATGCCCCAAGGATTCCCTGAATGCCCCATGCCCCAGCAGATGCATGCCCCAAGGATGCCCTGTACAGTATGCCCCAAGCCCCAGGGGATGCATGCCCCAAGGTTGCCATGTATGCCCCAGGCCTCAGGGGAGATGCGTGCCTCATGTTTGTCTTCTATGCCCCCCCAGGCCCCAGCAGATGTATGCCCCGAGGATGCCCTGTATGCATCTGGG
>LGRX02005678.1:0-15791 GCA_001247695.2 Cymbomonas tetramitiformis
AATGAAGGCTACCTTTAAATCACCTTCGTCAGGCCTTTATATAGGTTTTAAAGTTGGTTGCCAACTTCCTTAAACCCTAAATATTAACCTTCGTTACGCATTTAAGTATACAAACCAAGGTACAACGAAGGTACAATGAAGGCTACCTTTAAATCACCTTCGTCAGGCCTTTATGTATGTTTTAAAGTTGGTTGCCAAGTTCCTTAAACCCTAAATATTAACCTTCGTTACGCCTTCGTTACGCATTCAAATATACAAACGAAGGCACAACGAAGGCTTTACGAAGGCTACCTTTAAATCACCTTCGTCAGGCCTTTATGTATGTTTTAAAGTTGGTTGCCAACTTCCTTAAACCCTAATTATTAACCTTCGTTTAGCCTTTGTTTAGCCTTCGTTACGCATTCGATACGCCTTTATTATGCCTTCGTTACGCCTTCGTTACGCCTTTGTTATGTTTAAATCTTGCCTTTATTGAACCTTTATGAGAGCAAAATGAAAGCAGGAAAAATGACGTGAGTGTCATGACGAACGAGGAGTACCCACCCAGCTGTTCGAGACTCCTGACGGTGTACTCCACGACCTTCCGTGGCCCGTGCTGGTGGTGCATGCTCCCCCTACCCGACAGCTAGCGCCAAGAGTGCGACATCCCCGAGTGGCGCCTCCGATAGTGCGACAGGGTAAGGCTGCTAAGACCCGCGATGCTTCGAGCCTCCCCACGGACGTTACATTCCTGGAGTCCCTGCACGATGAGTACGCACGTGCCGGCCCTCTTCAACAGCTGCGGGATGACATCCTTGCGGCCCCGCACCATGCCACGAGGGACTTCCGCATCGTCGGGAACGTACTGTGGCGTGTAGCCGCGGGACGGTACCAGTTGGTCCTCGGCGAAGACTCTCCTTTGCGAGAGGTAGTCTTCAAGGATGCCCACGACTCCGCCACTGCAGGTCACACTGGCCGGGAGAAGACACTGGAAAGAGTTCTACGCAGATTCTGGTGGGAAAATGCCTCCGAAGACGTGGCAGGATGGGTGGCCTCATGCCCTACATGTCAGGCGCACAGGCGGTTCGTCCCCGGGCATCCTACCCCAATAGATTGTTGAATCCGCACGCTATTCCTCAACGTAACTGGCAAGATGTGAGCGTGGACTTCGTTACAGGGTTGCCGCTCACCGCCCAGGGGAATGACGCCTTCGTCACCTTTACGTGCAAGCTGAGCAAAATGGTACACCTTGTGCCCATGAACTTTGGGGACAGCTCTGCACAGACGGTAGCCCGCACCTACTTCGACGTGGTCTGGAGGCAGCATGGAGCCCCCATGAAGATTGTATGTGACCGTGACCCCAGGTTCCAAGACTCGTTCTGGCGTGAGCTAATGAGACTTATGGGGGTGCGGGTGGCTTCTACCACTCCGTACAACCCTCGTTCAGACGGGCAGGCGGAACACACCAACAGGGTGGTCGAGGACATGTTGCGCTCGTTCGTGGGTGCCAATCCGGATGACTGGGACCTCTACATGACAAACGTGGAGTTTGCTATCAACGACTCGCGCAGTGACGTCACAGGATTCACTCCCTTTGAGCTATGCTACGGGGTGTCTCCGATGTCTCAGCTGGACCTGTTCCTGGAGGCTGCGACTCTCCCTGGCTCTGCGTGACGAAAAGGGGGGGTGGGCACCGCCCATGAGATGGCTGTGAAGTTTTCGTCGCAGTTGCGGGACGCGCGTGGCCGCCTTGAGTTGGCTCAGCAGCGCCAGCGGGAGCAGTTCGACCGGCGTCACAAGCAGCATAGGTACGCAGTGGGGGATCTGATATGGATCGAGGCTCGTCACCTGACGGAGAAGGTGATGGACCGTGCGCTGTGCCGGAAGCTCGGCAAGCGTTGGCACGGACCTGTAACTGTCGTGGAGTGCTTCTACAGCGATTTGCAAGCGGAGCTGGCGGAGGCGGACCGCGGGGCACCGGTGGCTTATCGGTTGGCTCTACCACCGCATTGGCGCATTCACGACGTGTTTGCACAGCACCGCCTGAAGCCATACGTTTCCGGCATGGATGAGTTTGCATCTCGAGCACAAGTGCCTGTACCTGACCCGGTAATGGTAGATGGGCAAGCGGAAGCTCACGTGGACAAAATTCTGGCGTATCGTGTACGCATGGTCAAGGGTAAATCAGTGGAGGAATGGAAGGTACGCTGGACGGGCTACTCGGCAGCTCACGACCAGTGGCGCTCCAGAGACAAGATGGACAGAGGCTGGGAGAATCAGCAGCTCAAGGAGTTCGAGGCACGGCGGTTGGGCATGCAGGCGGACATGCTGAAGTCCGTTGAGCATGGCCGACGTCAACGTCAACAGCGACAGCCCGTTCACCTTGGTGTCACTTTATCCCAGCTAATGGAACACCAATGTGACGTCCCGGAAGTGGATTCTCCACCGGAAGACTTCTGTCTGCCGTGGGAGCGGGTGGAAATCTTGGAGAATGGAGAGCTAGTGGTGATCACCGACCTTGAAGAGCGAAAGACCCGGCCAGTGAGAATCTTGGTGTTGTTAACCGGAACCGGATCGGTGGAAAGAGAGTTTGCAAAGTGCTTTCCGTCTGCCTCGGTGGTTACGCTCGACAACGACCCACGATGGCAACCCGACCATCTCGCATTAATGGAGGACTGGGACCCCACTCAGTACCCACCGGGATTCTTTGATGTCATTTGGGCCAGCCCTCCATGTACCCAGTACAGTCAGGCGCGCACTACGGGAGGACCTCCTGATCTGGAAGGAGCAGACAAGAGTGTGAAATGCACCCTGGATGCTATTGAGTACTTGAAGCCCAAGCACTGGTTTCTTGAAAATCCTGAAGAAAGATACCCGAATGCACTGCGGTTGCGGTCAGTGGTTCGTGAACTGCCACAACCTCTTTTTGCACCTACTGTAAGTATGGGGAGCGATATCGTAAACCAACGTGTATCTGGACTAGCTCACCTCCACCAACGCCATTGCTAGAGTGCACCTCGCGGACACCTTGCGCATGCAAATGGGCCACCGGAGGGCACCCTGAAACTGCTCAGCTTGGACCATCGTCTTCACAGCAACCAGGAGCGCGAGATGCTCACGCCGTGTACCCAGTACCGGCTCCGCTGTTGCGTCATCTCTTCCACCATCTTCAGTTCGGGGAGTTTGATACCTGACGACACCGGGAGCGGCATCGGGAGATAGGCCGCTCTTGAGGGGGGAGGAGTTGTACCGGGAGGCACGGGCAGCCCATGGCTATGCCCCAAGGCGTATGCCCCAGGGGTATGCCCCGAGGCGTATGCCCCATGGGTATGTCCCGAGGCGTATGCCCCATGGGTATGCCCCAAGGCGTGTGCCCCAGGGGTATACCCCAAGGCGTATGCCCCAGGGGTATGCCCCAAGGCGTATGCCCCATGGGTATGCCCCATGGGTATGCCCCGAGGCGTATGCCCCAAGGCGCATGTCCCAGGGGCAAGGCATGTCCCATGCCCCATGCCCCATGCCCCGAGCGTGCATGCCCCGAGGCGTATGCCCCAAGGCGCATGCCCCAGGGGCAAGGCATGCCCCATGGGGCAAGGCATGCCCCATGCCCCATGCCCCGAGCGTGCATGCCCCGAGGCGTATGCCCCAAGGCGCATGCCCCATGGGGCAAGGCATGCCCCATGGGGCAAGGCATGCCCCATGCCCCATGCCCCATGCCCCGAGCGTGCATGCCCCACTCGCGAATAATGGGGAGTTATCGGATATTCACATAAGTGAGCGAGTGGGGAAAATAATCGATGACAAAGCAGATTTCAGGAGAACGAAGATCTGTAATGAAATGATTCATGGTAGATTCCAGGAGAACATCTGCAATGGCAATACAAGTATCATGATCTGCCTGATGATTGGTGGAGGAGTAACAGAATCAGGCATGGGCTGCTGGTAATTGGCCGATGACAGATGTCAATCTAGGAATCCTGCTAGTGAGTTAAAGAGCAACATGTTGAAAGGGGAAGCTTTGGAAAAGTGAACCTCAGTTAGTGTTGATCAAGAGAAATTAAGGGCAAGTTTTACATGTTAGTACTAGGCTGAATGCCAAGACTATACATAAGGATATAGATGTATTAGGTTTCAGACCAGACATTATATCGGACAAGTGATTGTAATTCTAGGCTAGAAGCCAGAGTTTGTCATGGAATAAAACAGTGGAATATAAGACTGTGAAGTTAATGTTACACAACCAAAAACAGCAAATAAGATAGAAAGAATAAAAAGAAAGAAAGAAAGAAAATAAAGAAGAAAATAAAGAAAAGAAATATGTTTAAGTTATCAGGAGTGTGCATGGTACACACGGCGTTACCGGACTGGAAAGCCGAGCCAGCTGGCCGGGCATATACCTAAGTGGACTCACGCCGGACCTGCACGCCAAGGTCCACAAGGAGCTCGCTGGGAAAGTGGACTTCTACCAGTCCAGCGGACCTGTCGGGTGGGAAGACGAGCTCCTCAGGAGGTACGCCAGCCAGGCTACCCTCGAGGAACGCAAGGATCCCACTTCCTCAGCCGCGCGTGAGATGTCCCAGTTTCCCTTGGCAGTCGTGGCGGAGCTGCTGGTGCTCGCCGAGGCGGACCCCAACCATTGCCAACTTTGTGCTGTCCAAGGAGCTGCCGAGGTGGAAGGGCGGCAGATGCCTGGCTCGTCCGTCTACACGGGATGTAGTAGGAAGTGCAAGTCGAAGGACCACCTGGCCCGAGATTGTCCTCAGCAGAGCAACCCCCAGCAGAAGGCAGCCTGGGTCAAATGCATCTGGGAGCACGCGATCGAGGTCCTGCAGAACTCCGACGCTAGTGACGACGTCATAGCGGCCATGTGGGAGCAGGCGACGGGCACAGTGGAGCAGGGTTTTGCTAGGGTTGAGCACCCGTCACCAAAGGGGTGTACCAGAGAGCACTCCAACCGCCCGGAGCACGCCGGGTCCGCTTCAGAGCGGAGGTGCCCCCAGACCTACCTTCAGGACGAGCAATGCTAAAGAAGGAGTTGAACGGGAAGCGGCCGCAGCATCTGACGCGTAGGCTGCAGCGGCTGCGGGACCGGCAAATACAGTGTGTTTCACTAATATTTTGTGGCATTTCAGGCTGTGTGGGTTACAGTGACCCTAATCGCATGCAGTGACTTTAGGGTGTTATAATGTATCAGTAACACTTGTACATATCAAAAATGAGTAGTATGCATTTTTCTTTGAAGGAAAGAAGCAAAACTGCACTCAGTATGTCACTGTTTATTATGTGAACTCTGAGGTGTATGTTACACCCCTAGGTGTTACACACAAGATTTTTAGGGTGCTACATGAGATGTGAAATGTGGCATTATTTTTCCTGGGTACCTTAATAGGTATAAAATGGGATTCCGCGAAAAAATTGGACTCAAATTTTATTTTTGAAATCTTCCGCACAGCATTTTTACCCATTTTTGCCATTTTGGGCATATATATACATATAAGTCCCAGTGTATACTGTGATGTATACACCTTTCACAACTCTGTAAGATGTCTCACTTTCCCACATGAAATCGAAATTGATATATTTCATGGTGTTTCTGTGAAGATATGTGCATGGTCATTATTTGGGGTTTTACTGATTGAAACCCATGACCTAAATATATAGACGTATCAATAATGACTTGCAGACACTTAAGTGATAATTTGTCAGATGGTTTATTACTTACTTAGGACTGTCAACTCCTTAGATAACCTTCAGCTAGTAGCTTCAGGCGAGACTTACTCCTCGGTTCGGTCGCCTGTCCTTGGCTGTTGATCGCGTTGCCTACCCACGAATGGATCTGCTGGAGGTCTGCTTTTTATCTTTGGATCTATGACAGTACTCTGGATGGTAGTGCCATCCAGATGCTAAGTAATCAGAGCAATGCTCATAGTAATCTCTATCAGCTATTTGTCATATATCAAAGTGAATTCTGAATATACTGATTGAGACATGTATCGAAGTGTGATCAATTTTCTGATTCAACTATCAAAATGCATAAGTGGAAGATGGTGTTGCTCCAGCGATATATGAGAGTGCATGGACACCAAACGCAATTGGGGAGTTTGGGAGTTTTGGGAGTTGGGGAGTTTTACAATGGGAGACCCTGAAAAAATCGAAAATTTTACCAAATCTAGGGTTTAAGATTTTCCCGAGTTGAATGTAATTTTATTTAATTTTCCGGTTGTTTTAGGGTTTAAGAAATATTCCTGATTTTCACTAAAAAATTCATCTTTCTCAGCCTGAATTAAGGAAGGTTTTTGGGGATTTTTGTGTTACGAAAACATAAAATTTCAACTGAACTTGTACAAAATTTGCCGCATTTTTAAGCTTCAAAATACTTTCCGAAACTCGGTAGCAAAATGATACTTTTTACGTCTGATTTCATGAAATATTTTTTTGGGGGTTCATCGATGAACCAATTTAATTTTTTCTAGTTTTAAATGAATTTCAGGCCTTTTGGGGATTTTTCCAAAAACTTGCATTTTTATGAAAAACCCCCTATTTTTTGCACTTTCAGGAATATTTTTGGTTGACTTCGTCCCTATTTTTTTTTTGGGTTTGCCACGTTTTTTTTCTTATTCCAGGCATAAAACAACCTACAACCGCTAGCTCACCAACTCGAGTTTACGGCGCGCGCCTGGACTTCTCTTAAATAAAGAACAAACGCGGACTAAAAACATTAAACGCGCAAACCCTTAAACACCTAGACCGAACAATTAAAAGTCTCACGAAAACATGCCTTCCGTTTACAAGTTTGTTGACTACTTTGTTGCCGGACCTCATGACCGTGAGATGATTGCAACCCACCACATTCAGCACTTGCGCTGCAATGACTGTCAGCTTGAGCAGTGGCGCCTTTCGACTCATTACAACGTGCGCAACATGGAACGTGGAAGAAGAGACCATGGGTTCGCCAGTTGGCGCTTCGTTCGTCGCACCCGGTCTCTTTTAGTTTTTGAATTGATGGCGCGCGATGGAGAATACCCCGACCGTGCTGGTAACGAGTGGATTACACCGCGGACCATGATTGTCCCTGCAGACATTCCTGGCGGGACTTCAGGCTCTCATTGGACGCTTTTCTATATGCTCGAGTGTCCCCGCCGCTGGACTCAGCCGACCTGTAACTGTTGTAGGCCGTTCAGTAACTCCGAACGTTTTGAGCAACTCGGTACCGCATGCAGTTGTGAGAGGTCCGGTCTCATTTAGTTTTTAAACTGGTGGAGCGCGATGAAGACTACCCAGACCGTGCTGGTGACCTTTATAGTTTGTAGATAAACTTTACATTCAGCCAGTAGTCTTTCGTATATTAAAAGTTGTCGTCATTGAGAACTGGTATATTTTATGTGCTTATTTTCTTGCCGTAGAAAAGTGTGTAAGTGTTTATTCTTGCAGTGTTCGGGACGAGTGTGTGCACATCTCGAAGCTTGCCGTCATCCATTAAACAAACCTTTATAACACGCTGATTCAACTTACACCCTAAATGTGCTAAAGCAAATATTTCCGTCATCGATTATAAAATAAACTTTTCGGTCTTAGCATCACATGAAATATAAAGCTTCAAATCAATATTCAAAGCAAAGTTACCGGCGCGCATGTTTTGCCTCCAGAGTTTAACACGACTTCACCTTTTCTAGTGCCCTTCGCCCCATCGCCTACTCGTCTTCGTGCATTGACCATCTACGTTCTCCATTGGTTTTTCACGTGCTTTCGCGGACCACTACTAACCACAAGTCCGGGTGGCCGGCCCCCCAGTTCGGTTCAAAACATACTTCTCTCCCCGCCAAGATCCCTAACTAACTTTCACTAACTTTCGATGTTCTACTTCACGTTTGTCACTTTCATCTTCGGGTACGCCTCATCCAATCCAAGATCCCCCACATGGCGCTGCGCGCAGCAGTACACCGCGTGAGATAAATAGTGCACCGCGCTCATGAAGTTTGCACGCTTCATCTCCACGCCGATGAAGGCGCGTCCCATGCGAAGCGCTCCAATCCCAGTGGTTCCTGCGACACACCTAATATCTTTCAATACCCCGGCGTGTCCCTCGCGGCAAAGCCAATGCATCCACAATGACACGCACCACTTCCCATGAACGGGTCCAGCACCACCATGTCGATGTCGGTTGTGTACCGCTCCACCAACAGCTCCATGAGCTCCACCTTCTTCTGTCCCACCACCAAGGTCTTGCCATGCTCTTTTCAGGGCTTGCCGCCCTTCAAGCACCCCACTACGACGCAATCGTGCTTGAAGGTATCATGCATTTGAACGGCTCGGAAAGGTCGTGCCTGGCAGTCTGTCTACCTCGTGCTCAACCAGGCGCTCAACCAGGCTCTCCTTGTCCCAGGGAGAGGTGCGTTCCCAGCTCGCATCCATGTGGCTTTCCAAGGCCTTCTCAAAAGCCTTCACCTCTTGGTGACTTAGGGCACGCAAAATATTTCCAGTCCAACAACTCACGGGGAAATAATCAAATGCAATGTCTTTACATTCCTGCCCCCTGGTTCGGATGCTGTTCTTGAAGTCCAGCTTCGGAGCCTCCAGCTTCCGTGCGAAAGTCGTGTACTGGTGTCCCAACGACTTTGGCGTGTTCGTGAAAGTCGCGTTGTTGCGGTTCCCCTCCGTCACGATGTACCCCGGCATTGTCTTGTACACCTGTGATCCTTCCCCCCTTTTCCCTCCCTTTCAGAAACGTACCAAAAAAGCAAAAACAAAAGGGTGCCTTCAAAGCAACAAGTGTTACATTGATCATACCGGATGCTTCAACGCCTTCCAGCCCGCCTCCAAAGCTCGAAGGGCTTCACTGTCGCCTAAGGCACACACAATGGTGTCTCCGTCCACCTTCCCCAGATCGGCGTATTTATGAACCTCAGACATGCCATCGTTGTTCGCGCACAGCTCGTCCACCTTGACTGCGAACGCATCCCAATCCACCTTCGTGTTGTGCCCGGTCTTGCTCTCATGGCCCCACGTAACATCCGTGATGACCGCCGCCACACAAAACTTATCATCCGCCGCGTTGTGCGTGATGACGTCCATGGCCCCGAGAGCTTCGCCCAAGTACAGCTGCAACAGCGGGATGCCTTGGGAGTTCATGGCAACCGATGTCAACACCAACAACTTCTCAGAATCGTCGTGTCCGTGTTGATGGATTAACTCCAAGATGTACTCCACCTTCTCATCCTTCAACTTCGTGCCCTTCGTCTTCTTCGTGTTCTTCACCGGTACCACCTTCGGCACCTCCACGGACACCACGTTGTGCACATGATGCCGTACACCAGGCTTCAACGCCTCCTCATTCATCTTCAAGAACCGCCCAATTTCAATGCTCTCCTTCACCGGTCCCTTCTGTTGCGTTCCATTTCGGAGCGTCCCGCCTGCCATCTTCCATTGTCGCAACCCTTCGTAGTCCGGGTTCCCTCGCGACACCCCGACCCAAGGCTTCATCCATTCCGCACAGGGGGGCCGGGCCGTCTTCCATGCCATGCACATCCTTCTGTTTCTGTTCATCCAACTCACGCCGATCCTTGTCGCAAATCCAAGCCGCGTAAGCGGCATCTTCCTCCTCAAAGGCCTGCAACTCTTGACGCAGCTTCCCCATGTCCGCCCTCTTCTTACCTTGAGCCTGTTTCTGCTTCTTTGTTCTTCTTGGGATATGTCGCCCCGCGTCCTCCTCCGCAAACCAATCCGCCACTTCCTGTCTCTTCCGCTTCCGATCTTCACGTGCTTCACGATCCTCCTCCGACTCCTTTTCAAAGTCAAACTTTGCTTCCTCCTCCTCATCGTCCTCCTCTTCCTCTTCGTTCTCCTCCTCATCCTTCTCCTCACCATCTTCCTCACCATCCGGTTCCTCACCATCTTCCTTACCCTTGTCTACCTCCTCATCCCCTTCGCCTTCTTCGTCATCAACATCCCCACCCGACGCACCTTCCTGCTTCTCTTCCTCTTCCTCGTCAACATCCCCACCCGTGTCACCAGCAGCAACTTCCGCAAGGGTCCTGACGCCACTCTCCTGAGCCTCCGCAGCAGTCTCCTCCCACTCAACCAGCTCGTTGTGCTTCTTCAGTAAGTCCTGCACGACTTTCGGCTCGACATCCCGGTTCAGGCGAGCCAAGTTACTGGTCTTGGAGCAAGTCTCGTTGGCGTCGAAGAAAGTACCATCGTACCTGTAAACAAAAGTTTAACACCCATCACCTTTCCGCATGAAAAAATAGTTCACGGCTTTAACCAAGCCGTGGTAGGTGGACTTACTTTCCGGCGCTCAAGTCCTCCAAGAACTTGGACGCCTCGTCCGATTTTTTCGCCTTCCCCTTGCCGCTTTGAAGCTCTAGCTGTGAGTGGACTTCTTGACGAAGCAGCACAAACGAGCACAAGTCCGTGAACGCGCGTGTGGTTCCGATGAAGCCCAGAGTCGCGCATTGCTTCTTCTTCTTCAGGTGGAGCTCGCCACTCTCGTCCTTCACGGAGAACTTGACGTTCTCGTTCACCTTCAGGAAAACCTGAGACATGTGTTTGTCTTTAGGCGGGATGGTTGAATATAACATAATAAAATAAAGTCCGGCATCGGCCGTACCTGATATCTCTGTGTCGGATTAAGACGCTGGAACTCCTTGTTGTCGTACAAGGAGTTGAAGCCGTAGGGGGAATCCTTCCCCAAAGCTTCGCAGTTCTCGCGAAGCAAGGCCTCCAGCCGCTCGTCGGGCCCGATCACCTTTTCGTGGATGTGGGCCATCCTCTTGAAGAACATCAACGAATATAAAGAAGGGTCGATGTGAGAGAACAAAACAACCAGCTTCCCTGGTTTGGCCACGGCCTTGTCAATGGAGGACATCAGCCATTTGAAGGAGGTGTAATCGTCGAAAAACGTTTTTTTCTTGGACCCCTTCTCGTTCTGCACGATGCGTGAGAGTGCGAGGCATGTAACCTCCTCCTTCGTGATGTCCTCCGACACCACGATGACATTGCATTCCAGAAACCTTTTGTCCCGGGCCTCCGGTTTTTTCCAGTCTACCACGGCGCCATCTTGGAAGGCACGAGTGAAAAACTCGTGCCTTCCATGTCTATCGATGGCGATGTAACTCTTACTGAAAACAGAAACAAACACAGCACGCCATTAAATACGACAAAGAAAACGGTTCCAGGTTTAGAGAAACTATTTATAAAAAAAAATATAAATTGTTTACTCTAGCTAAAGCTACCACTGACTGTCCAACATCCACTGAGGACATTGCTTCCTACGTCTTTTGGCATCACGCTCAGCTTTTCTTTTTATTCTGCAAGCGCCTCTTTGCTACTGCTACATCCGGAACGTTGTACCAGCCACGAAACTTGCTGGAAACTACTAGCTCATCTTCTGAGCTTTCTTCATCCAAAAGCAACACTCGCTCCAACATGTCTTGTTCTTCCATGGAGCACGAGTCACACAGGGAGGCAGCAGACCTGCAGCATGCGAAGCAAATAAACAGCAAGAAAGTCACCATGCAAAACCAAGAAGAGTTCAAGCACTAACCTTTTTTGGCTGAAGTTTAGAAAAGAGTTCATCGATGAACGCTTTTAAAAAAACACTGCTAAAGAAACAAGTGTTTTGACCGGTTTAAAGAAAAGCGTTCATCGATGAACTCTTTCTTTATTTTGTTGCTGAAGCTTGAGTTTTTAAAACTGTTTTTAAGAAAAGCGTTCATCGATGAGCGCTTTCCTTGCTTTTCCTATTTTTTTCCTGAGAAAAAAAGCTGAATCACACAGAAATATCGCAGCTTTTGCAACTCCAAAGCGCAAAGTTTTAAAGAAAATACAAGGAAAACTAAGAAAAGCGCTCATCGATGAACGCTTTTCTTAAAAACAGTTTAAAAAACTCAAGCTTCAGCAACAAAATAAAGAAAGAGTTCGTCGATGAACGCTTTTCTTTAAACTGGTCAAGAAACTTGTTTCTTTAGCAGTGTTTTTTAAAAAGCGTTCATCGATGAACTCTTTTCTACACTTGTCTCCTCTACCTTTTGTCAGCGCAGTTCTTGAAGAAGGTTTAGTGAAACTTACCCGTGGGCCTTCGGATCTTCTTTTTTGGCGCGGCGCCAGATCATGGTTTGGGAAAGGTCGATGCCGTTTTTCTCAACGGACTTCTCCACGTTGAGACCGTTGTGGATGTGGCCTCTTGGGTTGTCGCTAAAAGAGCAGTCGGCGAGTTTAAGCATCTTCTGCTCAACAAAGCGTTGCTCCATGACGTCAGCGTATACCAATCTTTCGGTGTTGGCATCCCCGGACTTCTTCGTGCTTCCTTTCTTTGGAGGCATGTTTGCTTGTTTCTTTTGACTTTAAATCTTTGCGCTTTTTCTTTGGCGGCTTGAGTTCTTTACTAGCTCTCAACTGTCTTAAGGTTTTCTTCGACTTCTCTTTCCGACACACGTCGACTCCTTTGGTCAGTGTCGTTCTCGACTCGATATTTTTCGCCTCGATATTTTTTTCCCAAATTTTCAAAGCGTCTCCTCGAGTCGAATATTTTCAAGGTTTCGCCTCGACTCGACACTCGACTCGATTTTTCCCTTCGCCTTCTCTTTCCGACACAGCTAGACTCGTTTGGTCGGTGTCGTTCTCGACTCGACTCGCAAATTTCCCAGCCGTCGCCTCGACTCGATTTTATTTTGGCGTCGCCACGACTAGAGTTTTTTAAGGCCTCCCCTCGACTCGACACTTTCTCTTTGGGAGTGCATTTTTTTAATCGACTTCCTAAGGCTAATGCCATGTCCACTCAATTTGTTACTTTTCGCTGCCTTGAAACCGGGGATATCGTTCGTGACATTCCCATTGTTTGGCATCTTGGAGACCCTTTTGTGACTAGCGACACACTTTGCAATGTTTTTAGTCTTGACAAGAAAGAAGATCTTTCTGTCACCTCCGAGTTCGATGACTCCGTTGCTTGCTCTTTGGACCTGTTTCCCGTTCACTCTGGCTTCTTGCACAATGTGTACGGTACTCCTACCGACGACAACATGCCAATCTTGCTAAGCGACAGCGAAAGCGATGACAGCGACGATGAAGAAGACATTGTTTACACCGGCGAGTGCAAGACTCCCCGGTTCTCACCAAACACGAAGCCCAAGCCCACGGAGTCCGTCGCTTCGACAAAGCTTTCCAAGTCCGACTCGACTTCCAGTCACGCCTCTTCTTTTAAGTGGCCCGCAGATTGCAAACGTGTGAACAAGGTCCCCTTCGACGTCGATGGCAATGTCACTTTTGGTCACCACATGTCCTCACCTCTTCCTAAACCAACCGGGAAGGGCGGTCTACCGCTGAACAAACTTGACTTCCATGTCACGAACCGTTCTTGGTCCCACGCCTGCGCCACAACTTGGGCGGAGGTAACCCGACAAGATGCTGTCAAGGACTGCAACTCTCAGGTTCGACTTCAAAACTGCCTTGGAGAAAAACTTTGCAGGAATACGGAGTGCTCTTTCTTTAAAACCCACGACAAAGAGTTCGTTCAAACAAGTTCTCAACGACGTGGCAAACGCTCCGCTTCTGCTTTCCTCGGCGTCGAGGTATTTTAATCCCAAGGTTTTCCCGTACCCTTTCACCACTTTTCCAGTAAGACCTTACGCTTTTCTTTTCTTCTTTCAGATTGAAGGCCCTCCATGCAAAAAGTGTCAAGAACCCATGGAAGTTATTACCTGTGGTGCCCGGGCTACTTTGGTCCGCATCGACCTTCCCGCAGCCGAAGGCCACCTACTGCTCTTTAAACACGAAGGCACCCATGCCTGCCAACCCATGGATAAAAAAGGGGAAGGCCGTGGTTTCCAAAGAAACCCAAGACGCCATCAAAGAAGCCCTTCCCGTTTTCGGTGGTCGCTTCACTTCCGAGAAGCTGAAGAACTCCGCCACAACGGTTGCCTTCGAGAAGATGCTTTCCTCTCCGGACGGCTCTCCCATCGACGTCTACAAGGTATCGCCCTTTTTTTGTGTTACCTTTCCGTTATAAGTCGGGGACATGTTATTCTTAATGCATGGTTCCATTTTAGGTGGCCCGCGAAATGCAAGACGCTCGCGCCGTCCGCGACGTGATGAAAGAACACCGTGCGACTCAACGTGCCCCCGAGCGTGCTGCTGATGACGAGGTCAAGGAAATGAAACGGATCCTGGACTCAAAGGGATACCGTACTCTTCTTTTCGACACCGCCCCTCTGAACTGGTTCATGTGCCCCCTGGACTTGCCGTGGTCCCCCGCGAAGATCATGCTGTTGATGGACCGCATTCTCGGTAAGCCTCCGTTCATCGGTTGCTACGCATGTTCTGATGGTGGCCACAGCTGCATTAACGGTCGCGTTGTCGAGAAGGTTGCAACGGTCGTGCCCGGAATTGGGTTGATAAAACTGGCAACCTTCGTGCTGCCGGCGGGTGAACGCGGTGTGGATGAGGAGAAGATGTGGCAAGGCATCGACTACGCTTGCCGGACGGTGGCCATGGAGGACGCCGACTTCGCGAAATATCGAGACAAGGAGGTTTGGGTAAAGACCAACCCAAAAGGTGAGATCTGCTTTCGTCCCGTCGGTTTCGTCCGTGACGCGGGTGGCGGAGGCTGGATCGGCATCCGCTTGAACTACAACAAGTTCATGCATGCGCATGGAGGACCGAAAGAAGTACATGACGCGGGACGAGGCGGGCAACTCGTTGGAGAAAGGCTGTGACTTGCACCTCGTTGCGAACATGGGGATACACGCTCGGTGTTTGGACAAGAGTTTCGAGGAGGCTCAGTTCCGGACACTGTTCACACGGTGGTACGAAGCGCAAGCCCCCAGACGTGTGATGGACGCACGTGCGCGCCTCTTCGACTTCATCAAGGAGCAAGAGAGCAAGAGCGTGCAATCCTCTTTGTCTTCGCTCGTTTTATTTTACGAAGGTGAAGGCGAACGCACCCTGCAGCTTTTCACACAAAGCAAAGGGGCTAACCCGGCGGAGCAACTCTTCTCCAAGGACGGCAAACTGATCGGCGTGAATCTGCCGGCCTCCGAGTTCTTGCACCTGGAGAACGTGACGTACATCACCCAATCCGCCTGGTTGGAGCACGTAGGAGAAGGTGGCCACAGCCAGCGGGACTCCCGCACGAACACCTTGTACGATGAGCGGCGAAGGGTGTACACCGCCATGCAACGCGCACGCCACACCGCGTACGACGTCCTTGAGGAGGTGCGTGAAATATATGTCACTCCTGGTCCAGTGACGGCGGAGACACGCAGTCACCGACCAAACCAAGTCCGATCGATGGGGAAGAGGACTAAGACTAGGGTGACGATCGACGAGCCTGGAACGCCGACTCCGGCCATCAAGTTGGTGCGGGCATGCCTCGAGAACCCTTTCGAGTTCCAATGGCAGTTCGACCCAAACACCGAGGACCCGGCCGCCCGTTATGTTTGGCAGTCTTCCCAAGAGGTGGACGAGGCTCTCGTGGTGCAATATTTGGAGACCGCGGTGCACTTTCATTCCGAACATCGCTACGTCGACACTCGCCGCGTGTCCGTCGGGTCTTTGGACGAGGTGCGGTACCAGACAAGCACCACGAAAGGCCACGCGCAAATGTTGGCTCGCATGTTCTTGCAGTCGGACAAGCGCATGAAAGTGATACAGGTTTGCCAACCGACCGTCCGTTTAACTGCACGTGGAAGACACGACGGCTTCCTGGACCGCAGTTACACTTTGTCCTCTGGTCGAGGTGAACCCTCGCGGGTGATATTTGGTCATCTGGCCCGGGCGGCGCAACAACGCATCAGCTGCTCATGCTACTCATGGCGCCA
>LGRX02005681.1:0-16241 GCA_001247695.2 Cymbomonas tetramitiformis
CCCCAGATTTCCCGCGCGCGCGGGAAATATGTCATCGTCATACCTGTACCAAGTTTTCTTCCCACGCACCTACCCCCTAGATTTCCCGCGCGCGCGGGAAATATGTCATCGTCATACCTGTACCAAGTTTTCTTCCCACGCACCTACCCCAGATTTCCCGCGCGCGCGGGAAATATGTCATCGTCATACCTGTACCAAGTTCCCTTCGCAGTCGAATTTATGCTTGTCAATCTAGGGATCTCCACTAGGCCATCTCGTCTCATGCGGCATCCACTGCCCAGTGTGTGCAGTCACGAGCTCCCATCGTAGATTTCGTAATCATCGATCGTCAAGCAATCGTCACCGTCACCTATCGCTACTGTACGGTATATCGATGTTTAGTTAAAATCACGACGTTATGGCGTCTTATTCAGAGTTCAAAATCCAAATACGCTCTCACTATGGGTTCGAGATATAGCACCTAGCTTTGCTAGCTAGCCCACTTGTGAATATTGCGTTCTCAGGGCATCGCCCTTGCGCACGGCGTAAATGAATCCAGACGAGGTGCTTGAGCGTTTGCTCACAATCGCAGCGGAAATGATACCGGATGATAATTTGAAAGAATACCTCGGTGCAGAACTATATAGCCTCGCGTCGATATATGCGAGCACAGCGGGCGTACATCCAAGCATGATGTATCCGCTTTTGATCGGAGTGGTGGCGGCACTGTCGGGTGCTGGATCGACAATCATTGTCGATCCAGTGACCGGTCACAAAGAGAATTTCTTAATATGGTGTGTGGTGCTCGCATACAGCGGCTGTGGTAAAACCCCAGCTGTTAGCGCAATATTAAGAGGTCTCAAATATTTTGTGCAGAGTATTCGTGACCTGCTTCGGTCACAGATGGAAGCCGACAATGCCCCCAGTACGTTAGCTAACGACGAAGAATCTCAAGAGCAAACTGACAGGGTAGGCAAACGGAATAAACGGAAACGTGCATCAAATGACCCTCCACAAAATCCGGATGCGACATTCAATATCACGAGCAGCGCCGTGACCATGGAAGCACTGCATAAATCATTAACTGCGTTGTACAACAAGTGCAGAATCTGCGAAATGATCGACTGGGGCGGACCAGGGGAGGTACGGGTTCAATAATAGTATGACAGCAGAAGTGTGGAGTTGGGAAAGAATTGGTCCAATTCGTCCAAGGCGTGGTCAAGGAAGTGTGGGGCAAGTTGTTCCGTGATGAAGACGTCGTTTTCGAGGGCAGCTTGCCATAGTTCAACGTAGGTCCAGCCACAGATATGGGGTGCCTGCGGACGAGGAAAGGATGCATGGGAAAACCTGGATAAGTTCACCGACGAAGGCGGGGCCGTTGTCACAACGGACAGCAGTAGGGGCGTCGTACTGGAGCCAAGACTTCATCATGGCGGCTGCAACGATGTACAACTGCACACAGAACGGAAGGGGAAAGGGTGGAACGGAAGTAAGAAGGGGTGTTGGGCGGAAAGTGATGATGTGAAAAAGGATCACCTGTGCAGGGGGGAAGTGCACCTTCTCGGTCTGGACATGAAAGACTTCATGCCAATTTCCAGGCTCGTTGATGGTGTGAAGAATGGCGTCGGTGCCCTCACCCAACATGCTGCCGTCCCAACATTGGACAACTTCGGTAATGGGGACCTTGATGGCGGTGGTCTGCCGCATGGGAGGAGGGCGCTTGTTGATGAGGCAGTTCTTGCATCCCTGGAGAATCGGGAGAATGATGCTCTCGGGAACGTTGGCGATGTTGTGAGAGCGGATGAGTTGGTGAACAGCATCTCGTCCTGAGCACCCTTGGAGGAGGTGCGCGGTCTCGGCGACGTGGTGTTGAAGGCTCGGAGGGCATAGAATGAGCCACTCAGGGCCACGGGAGGATTGGTGCAATCGAGCGATGGGGCTTTGCTGCAAAACGACGTCAATGCACACCATGAGCGAGGGGGATACGTATGGAAGGAAGAGGATGGCCGCGTGAAGGGTAATGTGAAAACAGGAACGAAAGAGGGAGGGGAGAGGGGAGCATAAGAATATTAACGCACCTGCAGGAGGTAGTTGCGCAATGCTTGCATGGAGGACTTGGAATCGGCGAGAGTAAGGGGGTGGTGGTCATCATCAGGCTGTAAGATGGTGAATTGGTTACGGGGAACACCGCCCCCTGGGAAAATAGAACGTGGGATGTTGCGGGAAGTGCGTTTGGTTTCGGTAGGATCGTGGAGAAACCGGGCGAGGTTGGTGTACTTGTCCTCGTCAATGACTCGCCAACCAAGACCACGGTAATGCTCAGCACGATGGTCGGAGGTTTGTTGTGAGACTGGAGCGGAGGTTGATGAGGTGTCGGAAGGTTCATTAGGTTGGGACATAGTCGGAAATGAGGGGGCGGGCGGATATTCTTAAGCCTGCTGGCGCAAGCGGATGGATCTTCGGCGTAGAGAAGGAGCGGGTGGTGATAGCGGGGGTGTGGAGGCAGGTGAAGTTTCCCAAGAGGGAGGTCCTTGTGGGAGGAGGTGTCGAGTAGGATCGCTAGAATTAGGAAGAGCGAAGTACTTGTCGGTCAGGCAGGTGAAGCAGGCGCAAATCTTGTCGGTGTGCCGCTCAAAAAGTTCAGAACAGGTTTGTTGCCAGGGAAGAGGTTTCAACTTTTTCTTTGGAGGCATGAATAGACAAATTGTATCCTGTGTAAGGGAAGAAAGGCGGGTCAATATACAACAGAAACTGGAGGGAGCATGAGAGAAGTGAAAGCAAGGAACGAAGCAATTGCGAAAGAAGGCACCTGCGAGAACACGCAACTAAACGTCGTTCCAGTATGCCAGGATGGAACGAGCGGGCTCAGTGAGGTTTTTGTCCGCCTTGTAGGCGGCAATGCGGGCAGATCGGCGCCGAGAAGTTTTACTAGGCACCTGCGTGCAGGACTCAGCGACCCCAAATTTGTTTGTTTCCGTGTATCGATGGGTGACTTGTATCCCCTTAAGTACGCACCTCAGCTATGCATACCCGGGTCGTAAGAAAACAATGAAAGTAAATCACGCAGGATTAGTTTTGAACACACCTTAACAAGCAAACGCCGGCGTTCTTTAACACGGGTAAGAGCGGATTCCCAATATTGGGCTCGAACAAGGTACTCAGAAGCAGAAGATGATGATACGGTCGGTCGAGACGCAGACGTCTTTAGGATATGAATGGTCTCGGCAATTAGTGTTTCCCACTTACTGTAAAACTCCTGGGATAGTTTGGCAGACATACAGCTAAGAATTTGAATAAAGAGGTGTATTTGAAACATTTCGAACGACAAACGGTATTCTATTGTTCGGAACACTGACTGGTGCGTGGGTTTGGCAACCTTTCGACTTCGACTATGCTTTGGCAAGCTTTCAGTTTGTGAGACTGGACTGTTCGTTTCACATTCGGTGGTGGTAAAAGTCGGAAGGTATGACGTGGGATATGCCGATATCCAACGCACGAGACGCGAGAGCCTGTCGTGTCTCGTACGTCGGATATCGTTAATCCGTGCGGTACTGTACAGTACACTGGCGGTAAATTTACCAAACCTCTGGGCTGTACTGTACTGTACTGTCGCGCGACTGCCACGTCGGCACAAATTCCTCCAAAAACGACAGTACAGTACAGAAAAATGACTACACAGTACAGAGGAGGTTTCGTCGGTGAAACCGGGAGTTACATCGAGTGTGGAAGAATCGCCTAGTCACTGTATTGTAGTCGTGGGCGACAGGTCACGGAAGAGTCGCGCGCACTGGCTTCCACGTCCGTGTATAAACGCAAATCTTTAAAATGTTACGTTTATACAATTTCTACAGTATGGGATTTCTAATATCGGGAAAATAGGGAAGGCTAGTTGTTCCTACAACATATATATATATATATATATATACGTTGCTTGTCAAAAAGGTCTTAGTGTCGCGAACCACTCAATATCACACTGATGAAATAGGCAGTTCACAATCGGTTTGCACTTGCACTTGCACTTGCACTTGCACTTGCGCACACACACACACACTTGTACACACACACACACACTTGTACACACTTCAAGGTATGGCAAACGCGAGGTCAGAAAGTGCGCGGAAAATGCAAACTTCTTTTATTGGCTTATCAGATCCGCGCGAACATTGTAGACGTACAGAAACTTGTCCGTACAAAAGTGGATGTGCAACGGGGAAGTTGTGCTCGATACAATTCACAATTCGCACATACTTAACCATACTTAAGAAAAAGTTTAAATCGCCCATATCTTGAAATCTAGAAGTTGCGTTTTCCGCGCACTTTCTGACCTCGCGTTTGCCATACCTTGACTTGTACACACACACACACACACACACACATATATATATATACGTTGCTTGTCAAAAAGGTCTTAGTGTCGCGAACCACTCAATATCACACTGATGAAATAGGCAGTTCACAATCGGTTTGCACTTGCACTTGCACTTGCACTTGCGCACACACACACACACACACACTTGTACACACACACTTGTACACGCACACTTGTACACACACACACACACACACTTGCACACTTGCACATGCACACTTGCACACTTGCACACTTGCACACTTGCACACTTGCACACTTGCACACTTGCACACACACACACACACACACACACACACCTGAACGGCATGGGATCGGCCAACAAAAGCCAGCCCACCATCATCCCGGTGGATGTGAAAAGCAAATCAAGAGCAGGGCGGGGCCGTGACAAGATACCACAAACTCATACATATTCCCAACCCAGATGCAAGGCAGCATGGAAGGATGATACGATGTGACCGATCATCGCCCAACAATTGTTGGTCTCTGGTAACGGAGTAAGCGGACCCTGCTGGCATGCCCCCCAGTGGCTCCCGGTCGATGGATGGGACCTGTTGGTCCATGGTTATGTCATGAATGCAGTCACACCACACAGCATGGACACCCCATGTCAAAAAAGGAAACATGCGGGCACCTAAGTGCTCCCCACAAAATTCAAGGGAGAACACAGAAGTTGTACATCACCACCTTCTGCCTCTCCTCGCAGCACGACAGACGAATCTACCGAGCTCTCCAAGAGGCAGTGCCCGCCAGAATGGCACCACAGGGACAACCGCCTCCCAAAACCCACTTCCACCCGGCGGCCGTCCCCGTTCACAGCGATCCGCCAGTACTTCATATCAAGGTCAAAGAACGCAAGTCCCCCGGCATGTGTAATAACCATGAGCACTGTACACGGAGAGGGAGCTAGCGTCAGACGAATCCAAGACGCTCCCAAAAAGCGAGCCGTAGACGAATCCCCGACGCACTCAAAGAGGCAGTACCCATCAGAAGGGTACCACAGGGACAGCCACATCCCATCATCCAAATCATTCCAGTGGCCGTCCCCGTTCACAACGAGATGCCAGTACCCCATAAAGTGGGTATCGATCACCAGTCCCCCGGCAGGTGAAAAAGCCCCAAGGCACTGGACATAAATAGAGCCAGCCGCAGACGAATCCCCGACGCCCTCAAAGAGGCAGTACCCGTCAGAAGGGTACCACAGGGACAGCCACAATCCCATCATCCAAATCATTCCAGTGGCCGTCCCCGTTCACAACGAGATGTCAGCACCCCATAACGTGGCTGTCAACCACCAGTCCCCCGGCAGGTGAAAAAGCCTCAAGGCACTGGACATAAATAGAGCCAGCCGCAGACGAATCCCCGACGCCCTCAAAGAGGCAGTACCCGTCAGAAGGGTACCACAGGGACAGCCACAATCCCATCATCCAAATCATTCCAGTGGCCGTCCCCGTTCACAACGAGATGTCAGCACCCCATAACGTGGCTGTCAACCACCAGTCCCCCGGCAGGTGAAAAAGCCCCAAGGCACTGGACATAAATAGAGCCAGCCGCAGACGAATCCCCGACGCCCTCAAAGAGGCAGTACCCGTCAGAAGGGTACCACAGGGACAGCCACATCCCATCATCCAAAGCACCCAAGTGGCCGTCCCCGTTAACAGCGAGATGCCACAACCCTATGGCGAGACGTATTCCCGGTCAGTTATGATGGCCCGAACTCCCACCCATTCGGACCTGGCACAATGACACCGTCACGTAAGTCCCCCAGCTTACGCCTGACGCGCGAGATCCAGCAACCCGGACCTCGTCTATCATACAGACCGGGCCTCTCCACCATAAAGCGCCGCAAAAAGCCCCACAAACGCCTGCTGTGGTAACCCTTTTGTGTCATCCTGTGGAAAACAAGAGCTATGTTGTAAACAAAGTCTTGCCAAAGGACACATCTCTCAGCGAACCGATGTAGTTGGCTCGTGACAATCCCATACTTAGCTTTGTCGGCCAAGTACGAGTCATGTGCAGGGTACCTAATGACCTGGATGTCAGCATATTGTGCATCCAGTCGTTTGTCATATATGGCAGTCATAAGGCCTCTGCGCCTATTTTGCTTGATGAGTATGTCCATGTAAGGGACACGCACACCCGCATGTGCCAAAGATAGACTCAAAATGTGTTTGGGATAGATCCCTGCAGTGCCGGATTCGTTCAGATATAGATAGTCTTCCATATCTGGAATATTGAACGCCAGCAAGTCATCAATGTATCTACAAACGAAAAGAAACCTGTGCGCGTCATGAAAATTCCCCGCCTCCACAAGTCTGCGCATGAACGCAAGCTCATACGTAAAACAGTAGAGGTTGGCAATGAAGCCCGCACAGCTCGTCCCCATAGGGATCCCCACAATTTGTCTGTAGATCACACCCCCAAACTCGACAAATGTTCCATCCACCAACCCGCAGAATAACTCAACAAGCCGACCCTCCGAAAAGAGCATTTCCCTCTCACCGTCCGTCCTCCGTTCATTGGTAACCCACTCAAAGGACTTATCCTTTCTGACAAGCAGGTACCTCACCCTCGAACTTTGAAGTTTTCTTTGGAAAATGCTCCGAAAGAGTGCCGACAGCCGTTCCTTTAAATCCTGCAGACACAAGGTGGTGTACATGGACGTGAAATCGAATGCACAGACGTGCATTGATGCATCACGCTGTCCGCGGGGCCTGTTGCATGCCGCAGCCAGCTTCCGAACCTCCGCCGAATCCTGAATAATCCAAGACCCGCGACCTCTCGGCACACCTGGGATTTGAGAAACCACCTCTTTCCACAGGTCCTCGGCGTCGGCAGTCAAAGCCCGGAAGGCTACACTGAGCCACTTAGAAACTGGTGTAAGTGTTGCGCTATTGGCCCCTGCGACAAACCGGTATCCTACCGGAGACTTGTGCAATTTCACACGAATATGAAAATGCGGGATCCTAGGCCCCCTCTGCGGGGAAATGGAATGAGCCCTGCACAAAGCGGTGCCCTCAGCATTTATATCATCGGCCGACCGTTCCGTGGCCTCATAAGCTACACCGTGTCTAAGCTCATCCAGGCATTTCTGCATGTAGTGCTTCTTGCACACAAAACAGAAGTTACCGGCAGCCTTGTCAACCGTGGTGATGACGAAATCCCGTTGAACCTCCCGCAACCGGCGCCAGTCCGAAGCCGTAAGGACCAAATGGGGATCCTCGCATCCACTCACAAAAGACTCGCCGCCCGCACTCGAATCAATCACTGTGCGTGCCTCCGCCCTAACTGCAGCAACCCAAGCAACAAGAGCCGAAGCGTCAGAGACACCTAATGCCTTTGACACTGAAAACCGCCATGCCTGTAAAGCCCGTTCCAGGTCCAAGAACGCCGCCTCCGGCATACTACCTTCAGCCTCCAAGCCCTCATGAGGCTTAGCCCTAAACATCGTGCCCCTAGCCATCAGCGACTCAATGGTTGGGTTGCGCACGAGAGACAAATCAGTGGTCACCACATGCCCGCAGTCCTGGTCCACAAAAGCACGGTAACCACGCCTCTGACATGCACAGGTCCCTCCCATTATCCTCGCAGCCTCGACAGCCTTCATCCTAGCCACCTGCCCAAAATTACAAAACGATACCCAGACAGGAGCATCATATTTGTAACCCAACAACGGCTGTGAGACCCTTGCACGCACGCTCGGGGGCACCTTCTCAAGCCAGAGGCTGTCGTCAGCAACAATTCTGTTGAACCCCAGCTTCTCGATGGCCGGGTGCAAGAAAAGTTGAACGATGAGCGACCTAAACGTGGCTCTAACACCAGCGTTCGAGACGGAAGGAAGAGAAAACAGGATGGATGCCATAAGGGAAGTCCGGTGTGCGTCGTCAACCCCCCACGTCTGCGCATCAGAGTTAAAGAGGGCATCATACATACGCCGTAAATTCCTGTCGGCATGACCCTGCAACTCCGCCTGGGAGAAGGAGCCAGAAGCAACCCTGCCGAGGAGGAACCTGACCTTCCTATCAAAGTCCCTAGACAAAAAAGTCCTGCCAACACCATCCGCAAGAGGCGCGGCCCTCCCCTGCCAGGCGCCAACCTCAGCGACCCGGTCAAGGTTCGGGACCCTAACCCTCCTGCTCCTCGGTGACTTCCCTTCCAAGCAGAACCCTGTAGGCAAAAACGCATGCAGAGTCCGCTTCCAGAAGGTCTCACGTGGGAAAGCCAAGCTCCTGAACCCGGCCCTACCCTCGGCCGTCTTGGGGAAGTGCCCCGCGATGTGCTCGATGGGGTAGACCCTAAACTGCTGCCAGCCCACCCTAGCCATCTCCCTATGAAGAGGGTCACTCCCCTCCCCAGTTCGGAAGACGCGCTTAGCAGCGCAGACGTGCTCCCTAAACCTCTGAAAGGCCGTGTTACTAGTCATCCCTACATATAGCCTGTGACTATCCCGGATGTTATATATGACATATATAACCTGGGTAGTCTTGGCTGGGCTCAATATATCTGCTGAGGGCCCGTGCGCTGCGTGCAACCTGCGTAACCTCCGAAGTGTAGCACACTTCTGCATGGTATAGTGCCACGCCGTCATCCGAGCCTGCCACAGACCATCCCTCCAGCAAAAGCTAGGAGGAAACTGTTTCTGGAGGGAACGTCTCCGATCCGCAGAAACAGGTTTCGAAAAACGAGAAAAGAGCTGTCTAAAGCCATCAGCAAGCGGGGACCTCCGTGCCCTACGGGCAGGTGGGGCCTCCACCAAGGGCGCCTCTACCTCCCCTGGCGTGTCCTCTAGCATATTGCCAGACATCCCCAAGACAAAAGAGTGCGCAAAGGGTGTCCACCCCACGGCTTCGGGGCCTCGGGTCACAATGGTTACCCCCTCCCGGGGGCGAGTTGGCTGACCTACCAACCCTGCCGTAGCCGCCTTTTAATTTTTACCCCGGAGTGGCTCATGCAGGAGTAACGACGATTACCTTCCCTCCGGCTCCACCAGGATCCCAAGCCAATGACCGACCGCAGGCACAAAGGTGCGGAGCGAGCAACGCCAATCCGAAGAATGAGATATCAAGCCACAACCCCTTTCACGGAACGAGAGGACGGGCAACCAGCCGTATTCACAACAGCATCCTGCACGCATGCAGTCCGCCGCCCTCAAGAGAAGAGTGTAGTCCCGCTACCAGCGCAGCAGGACCCAGCGACAGATTGCAATACTGCAACCCGACGGAACGCGAAAACGCACCCCAACCGGCCGCAACAATGCACTCTGCCACCCCCGAGTGCACAGACGACAACGCCATCTGCTAACGCACCCGGTGAACACACTGAACGGCATGAGATCGGCCAACAAAAGCCAGCCCATCATCATCCCAGTGGATGAGAAAAGCAAATCAAGAGCAGGGCGGGGCCGTGACAAGATACCACAAACTCATACATATTCCCAACCCAGATGCAAGGCAGCATGGAAGGATGATACGATGTGACCGATCATCGCCCAACAATTGTTGGTCTCTGGGTAACGGAGTAAGCGGACCCTGCTGGCATGCCCCCCAGTGGCTCCCGGTCGATGGATGGGACCTGTTGGTCCATGGTTATGTCATGAATGCAGTCACACCACACAGCATGGGCACCCCATGTCAAAAACACGCACACTTGTACACACACACAACACAACACATATCATATCATAACATGACATGTGTGTAGCTCTATTTTACATGACATTCTCGTCGATTTTTCTTCAATATCGTGCAGGATTGGGATCTGATCGACACATCGCCAATAGATCACCGCCATGTTGTAAGAGTAACCCCCGATGTTATAAACAACACGTACACGCTTGTTAAACGGCAAATGAGCCAAATGATGTTAATCACAAGTATGTACAATGACATCAAAGTCTTATTCCCGGAGCTTCACGATGAAGCTGCTGAGTGGATTATGAAACATCTTGAGCGCCACTCTGACGATGAGGGAGATGATTCCAAATATCACAATGGCACGATTGAATGTGGTGACACTGGAGAACAAACTTTGGTATCGATCAGCGTGCGTTGCCACCTTCCTGTCGCTTGCAAGCTTGGACAACTAAGTTGTTGCATGGTGTGGTTATTCTCTTTGGTCTATTTTTGCAGTATTTCTTTTGCGTGCCCATGCAATGTTATAGCGTACAAGTTATGACCATGGTTGTTGGCATACGCAATTGAGTTATTGTGCATGTACACAGTTGTTATTCAGACTGTGTTGGAATGTATTGTCAACATCGCAGGACGGTCACATAAGAACCATTCAAAGCATTTTCAAGAAATTCGGCAGGATTGTGCACACCAAAGAAGGCAGCTTCAAGCTATCTACACTCCGCCTCGGCAAAGTTGTATTTAAAAAATATCCAGTGGAAGAGAAGAAGGCAAGTGCTAGGACTGAATATTGCGATGCCGCAAAGATACTTGAGCTGTGCAAGATTTTATCGCTTAAGAACTTGGGGAGCCTGGATGCTGCAAACAAGGTCTTCACAAAACGGAAGCCCACCTCCCAAACTGAGTTTATCGAAATGATAACTTCGTGTGAAGAGCTGACCATTACACTTGAAGAGTTCTTTGGGCCTGAACAATATATGGAACTCCATCAAAATGCCAATTTACTTACCGGTACGCATCACAAAAAAACGCTCAACAAATGCTATATAACCTTATGCTATGAAATTGGACAGATTTAAACCCCTTTAGAATTTGTGGTAAATGCTTAGAAATTATGCTTCGGGCATAACGGATTTTTGAGTATCACTTCGTCGGGTTATACTTCGTCACAGCTCGAGATATGCAGCTCGACATATTTTTGTTTTGACATGCAGACATGCCAAGTTCTACATCTGCACAAGTCACCCAGCCTGCTCTGCAGCCGTCAGCACGTGCAATGCCCGCCTCAGACCGTGGTGCGCAACCGACTTCCTTGCTGCCCACACCTCAACTGTTTCCTCGGCTCTTGCTCGCAAGCAATAGCTATATGGCATCTAGCATCACTTGATTCATCATATGCACTCTAGATACACCAACACTTCCTATGAACATGGTTGAACATGACAATGTGTATCAAAGGCATCCGTCGTTACACAATATGTATAAAAGTGTGGCACACCTTAACCCCTAACCCGGTACTAATTTATCGGTCAAATATGACTCCTTTCACGAATATGCGGCATACAACCGGATGCGACTAAAATTGCATTCGCATGATGGTGCATGTTGTTCATAACTATACCACGAATCATTTTAAGCTATTATGAGCAAGTTTATCTACTATATATACCAAAATATTTTCAATATACCCCACGAATTTTCGCTCTTTCCGACCTTGTCTTTTTACAAATACACCTCTCGTGACTTAAATGTCCACTTATGGATCACCGGATTAGCATGAGACCATCGGTCTTGCCCATGCGAAGATATGCCTCACTCACTTCTTGAGCAAAAAATGTCTATATCTCCTTGTATATAGCTTTTCCCACTGAAAAAACACCAAAAAAACAAACAAAAATGTTTTTTCCAAATGTTTTCCCACACTTAAGAAATGTTTTCCCATACTTAAGCCGGGGTTCGTATGTGTTATCATGGATTTGCTTATGATTGGCACACTTTCCCACGTTGATCGACGGTGAAGTGATGCGGTGTATCCACGGCATGATATATGACCAGCTTGATATCGCATGTGCACGCTACTCTCGGATTCATGCGCATTCGCAGCTCGTTTTCATGTGTATGCTTAGTCATAAATGGCAAGTTTTCACGGGTTTCTATTAGTGAAAATGGCAGTGTGAGAGATATATATCATATCGATATGTGTGCGACATGTAATGGAGTTTCGAAGTTGTGCGCACATGTGGATGCCGGTAGCTTGCCCAGTTGATTCTAGCCTCCTTTAGCAATGAAATGGCCAATATGCTCGAGAACGGAGAAGCCGTTTGCTTCGATATCGAAGCGCATACCGGGGTAGGGGTTAAGTCATTCCTTGTTGAGCTGGGCCATGCTTGCTTTCAAATGCAGCCATGCCATGTCCTACATCTACACAAGTCACCCAGTCTGCTCTGCAGCCGTCAGCACATGCAACGCCCGCCTCAGACCGTGGTGCGCAACCGACTTCGTTGCTGCCCACACCTCAACTGTTTCCTCGGCTCTTGCTTGCAAGCAATAGCTATATGGCATCTAGCATCACTTGATTCATCATATTCATTCAAAATACACCAACACATCCTATGAACATGGTTGAACATGACAATGTGTATCAAAGGCATCCGTCGTTACACAATGTGTATAAAAGTGTGGCACACCTTAAGTCATTCCTTGTTGAGCTGGGCCATGCTTGCTTTCAAATGCAGCCATGCCATGTCCTACATCTACACAAGTCACCCAGTCTGCTCTGCAGCCGCCAGCACATGCAACGCCCGCCTCAGACCGTGGTGCGCAACCGACTTCCTTGCTGCCCACACCTCAACTGTTTCCTCGGCTCTTGCTTGCAAGCAATAGCTATATGGCATCTAGCATCACTTGATTCATCATATTCATTCAAAATACACCAACACATCCTATGAACATGGTTGAACATGACAATGTGTATCAAAGGCATCCGTCGTTACACAATGTGTATAAAAGTGTGGCACACCTTAAGTCATTCCTTGTTGAGCTGGGCCATGCTTGCTTTCAAATGCAGCCATGCCATGTCCTACATCTACACAAGTCACCCAGTCTGCTCTGCAGCCGTCAGCACATGCAACGCCCGCCTCAGACCGTGGTGCGCAACCGACTTCCTTGCTGCCCACACCTCAACTGTTTCCTCGGCTCTTGCTTGCAAGCAATAGCTATATGGCATCTAGCATCACTTGATTCATCATATTCAATCAAAATACACCAACACATCCTATGAACATGGTTGAACATGACAATGTGTATCAAAGGCATCCGTCGTTACACAATGTGTATAAAAGTGTGGCACACCTTAAGTCATTCCTTGTTGAGCTGGGCCATGCTTGCTTTCAAATGCAGCCATGCCATGTCCTACATCTACACAAGTCACCCAGTCTGCTCTGCAGCCGCCAGCACATGCAATGCCCGCCTCAGACCGTGGTGCGCAACCGACTTCCTTGCTGCCCACACCTCAACTGTTTCCTCGGCTCTTGCTTGCAAGCAATAGCTATATGGCATCTAGCATCACTTGATTCATCATATTCATTCAAAATACACCAACACATCCTATGAACATGGTTGAACATGACAATGTGTATCAAAGGCATCCGTCGTTACACAATGTGTATAAAAGTGTGGCACACCTTAAGTCATTCCTTGTTGAGCTGGGCCATGCTTGCTTTCAAATGCAGCCATGCCATGTCCTACATCTACACAAGTCACCCAGTCTGCTCTGCAGCCGCCAGCACATGCAACGCCCGCCTCAGACCGTGGTGCGCAACCGACTTCCTTGCTGCCCACACCTCAACTGTTTCCTCGGCTCTTGCTTGCAAGCAATAGCTATATGGCATCTAGCATCACTTGATTCATCATATTCATTCAAAATACACCAACACATCCTATGAACATGGTTGAACATGACAATGTGTATCAAAGGCATCCGTCGTTACACAATGTGTATAAAAGTGTGGCACACCTTAAGTCATTCCTTGTTGAGCTGGGCCATGCTTGCTTTCAAATGCAGCCATGCCATGTCCTACATCTACACAAGTCACCCAGTCTGCTCTGCAGCCGCCAGCACATGCAATGCCCGCCTCAGACCGTGGTGCGCAACCGACTTCCTTGCTGCCCACACCTCAACTGTTTCCTCGGCTCTTGCTTGCAAGCAATAGCTATATGGCATCTAGCATCACTTGATTCATCATATTCATTCAAAATACACCAACACATCCTATGAACATGGTTGAACATGACAATGTGTATCAAAGGCATCCGTCGTTACACAATGTGTATAAAAGTGTGGCACACCTTAAGTCATTCCTTGTTGAGCTGGGCCATGCTTGCTTTCAAATGCAGCCATGCCATGTCCTACATCTACACAAGTCACCCAGTCTGCTCTGCAGCCGTCAGCACATGCAACGCCCGCCTCAGACCGTGGTGCGCAACCGACTTCCTTGCTGCCCACACCTCAACTGTTTCCTCGGCTCTTGCTTGCAAGCAATAGCTATATGGCATCTAGCATCACTTGATTCATCATATTCATTCAAAATACACCAACACATCCTATGAACATGGTTGAACATGACAATGTGTATCAAAGGCATCCGTCGTTACACAATGTGTATAAAAGTGTGGCACACCTTAAGTCATTCCTTGTTGAGCTGGGCCATGCTTGCTTTCAAATGCAGCCATGCCATGTCCTACATCTACACAAGTCACCCAGTCTGCTCTGCAGCCGCCAGCACATGCAATGCCCGCCTCAGACCGTGGTGCGCAACCGACTTCCTTGCTGCCCACACCTCAACTGTTTCCTCGGCTCTTGCTTGCAAGCAATAGCTATATGGCATCTAGCATCACTTGATTCATCATATTCATTCAAAATACACCAACACATCCTATGAACATGGTTGAACATGACAATGTGTATCAAAGGCATCCGTCGTTACACAATGTGTATAAAAGTGTGGCACACCTTAAGTCATTCCTTGTTGAGCTGGGCCATGCTTGCTTTCAAATGCAGCCATGCCATGTCCTACATCTACACAAGTCACCCAGTTTGCTCTGCAGCCGCCAGCACGTGCAACGCCCACCTCAGACCGTGGTGCGCAACCGACTTCCTTGCTGCCCACACCTCAACTGTTTCCTCGGCTCTTGCTTGCAAGCAATAGCTATATGGCATCTAGCATCACTTGATTCATCATATTCATTCAAAATACACCAACACATCCTATGCACACTCATGGTTGAACATGACAGTGTATATCAAAGGCATCCGTCATTGGCATCCCCCCGGGTATTTGAAAGGATCAACCTGACTTGTACAATGGAATCATCACCACCATTTATGAAATCTTCCGACTACCATGAATCGACAATGCAACCGTGTATGCATCGTCGCGCCGGGACACGCGTCGTGACTATCACGGTCCAATTTAATTATCGGATGCATGTGTTGCTTGGTACAAATCACTTAATGTATCGGGTGGTAAGCCAGAGTGAATACTACAGCATCATTAGTCTCAGCACATCATTCATGTCTAATTGTATATCTGATGCAGGACGCAAATTAAGAAGTTGTCGTCGTCACCAAGGGTATGCTGAGCAGGCCACGAGCTCACTGATGAGTATTGTGGCAGAGACGAAACGCGTATGAGCAGCCAAAACCAAGGCACTGTATCAGTTACAAAAAAAGTTATCGATACATTCTGATACGTTCAGATATTGACGACCTTTTTCGTCGTTCTGTCGTTCTGTCGACAGATATTGATATGACCTTTTGAGTTGTCGACAGATATTGATATTAGCTATTAAGTTGTCGACAGATATTGATATCTCCTGAAATTTTGTTGTCTACTGATATTGATATCATTGGTTCTAACCGATACTGATATATATCACCCTTATCGATATTTTTGTGTTAATGCAGACCACCCTATATACTGCTATATCAGCCAATTAGCCATACACAAAGTTCAAACATACATATACATATATACAATACATCTTCAGGATGGGCTTTCCGCCCTTAACTTTTAAGTATTCAACAAGGCTTTAGGCTTCAACCGTGGAGCTCTAGTACTCTAACACTGGAAAAACTTTAATCTAGTTGCCTAGCTCATGGCCGCCGTGGGAAGAAAACTTGGTACAGGTATGACGATGACATATTTCCCGCGCGCGCGGGAAATCTGGGGGGGGGTGCGTGGGAAGAAAACTTGGTACAGGTA
>LGRX02005682.1:0-31483 GCA_001247695.2 Cymbomonas tetramitiformis
TGTTGTTATCATAGCTATAGACAGTGCACCCAGTGATACTCAACCAGTCTTTGACCGGAGGCCTACACAGAAAAAGATTGCCAGATGGTTCCTCAACGTCCTTCCTAAGTCCAGAGTCACGAAGAAGAGGCTAGAATACACAGGAGTCAGCTCTGATATTTGGGATGAAGTTCTGAATGAAAGCGTCAAAGTACTTCCTTCTTCGCTTTGCCCATGGCCCACTCAAGACCCTCCTTATCATCAGAGTGATATTGAGCCTTATTATGGTGGTCACCACGACACGACAATCACCAACGCAAATTCCAAGCCCTTCATAAGCACCGTTAAATGGCCCAAAGTTCTTACACTCATGGGATACCTCCCTCCTCTTTTTGGTACTGTCCTCAACACGATAGGTGTTCCCCGTGGCAAGATTAAACCTCTTCTTAAAAAACTATCAAGAATTTGTAGGCAACACACCAAAATAGGCGAGACGTGTTTCTGTTAAACACCACCACCACCTTAAACACTGACCCGCATACAGTTGACATCTCGAGCAGTGAAGCCATGACAGAAACAGAAGCTGTGCAACAATCAAACGACTTTCTTCAAACCCTCCTGCAATAATTCTCAAAAATTTGCAATAAAAGATGGTCCCGTGTCCCCAAGGGGAGGGGCCGTCCCCCCCCTCCCCTCCCCCGCCACCCCCCTCTCCCCCGCCCACCCTGACCCCCTTCCTCAACGTCTCCAAAAACCCCCTTAATTCTCCGACTTCCCTCCCCACCGCCCAGATCCAGCCACCCCTCCACTCACCCGGCCATGGCTGCTTCTCCATCTTCTAGAGTTTTTTGCCTAGCACTTAGCTTTTTCTCTAGATGTCACCCTGCTGAAAAGTGGGTTGAGCCCCTTTGTGGGCGCGCTATAGCAGAGGGAGTAGCCCCTGGTGTTTTCACTAGCCTGCTTTGCAGGGATACCGCACTCTCAGGACTTTGTCCCCTTTGCTAGCGTAAATGTTTTATTATTATTATTTTCTTTATGACCCCAAGCTTCTCGACAGTGAAAATCTCCTCCTCACCTTCGTCATCACTACTCTCAGCATCGGAGCGACAAGCGTGAGTTGCGACTGGTCAGAAACTGTGACCGTCGCCCCTTTCCCCCCCACTTGTAGGGTTTTGGTGAAACCACACGCAAACAAAGAGCCTTGTTTACGTTTCGCCCGAGGGGCATCTGAACCCGCAAGGTCGACAGCATCGTTGGCCACATCTGGTGCAGTGTCCATGGCGGTCACAATTGCAACAGGTTCGGGTGAAACAGGAACAGTCAAGTCAACAGAAGCAGGCTGGGTGTCAACATCGAGGCAGGAATCGTGATCGGGCTGTTCATGCGAGTCACGTTTGCGCTTAAGCAGCGAATTATTCAAGGCCTGTTTGCGTTGCCCTATGTGCAACAGCTCTGATTTCTCTTGCAAGTATTCTGCTTCGGTTAGGATGGACTCATCGAGTAGCTGCTTTAAATCTCTTAAAAGTGAGGCGACCTGTAACGCCATGACAACTGCACTCGTGAATAATAATAGCTCAATAGTTTGTGAAAGGTTCAAAAACCTTATTTACTGCAAGAACATACTTGTTCTGGCGGGAATTACTCAGCGCTGGGCGCTGCTGAGCCGAAAACTCGTGAAATAAGAAATCGGATCCGCTAATCGGGTTCAAAGCTCGTGAAACAAGAATATCCCAGCTTTAAGGGTGCGACGATTAAGAATTACTCATCGCTGGCCAGATCTGATCGAGCGGTGCAAATAAGAATGCCGGAAGTCGCTGCTCGCTGGAAATGTCGGAAACTGTAAGATTAAGAATCCCCTCGCCAGCGCTGGGTCTGAAAAAGCGAATTCTTACTATCGCGCGCGCACTGTAATGAAAAGCGCGATGGATACCTGTTTGATTCCTCCGGATGCGAATTATATTTTTCATTGCTTATAAATTACGAGCAGCCGTTCGATTAAATCGGAAGGTTATCTAAGCCGTTATCGAAATCACACCGGTATCTTTCTGGAATCTGTCCGCTTCCGTTCGCGCTTTTTAAGCGCTTTACACTGTGAAAACCTAGTGCGCAGGGTAGATTAATGAAGAGATTGACAAGTCTTCGCGATATATTAGAAGCGAATAATGTTTAATATAAGGTATTATGAACGCTAGGAAGCATCCCCGCACAGATTCGGTGACTGGAAGCAAATCCCAGATTCCCCGCTTCGTGTGGCGGAAGCGGGAACCGGCATCCGCAAAACGGCATTCCCTTCGGTATCCTGCCGAAGGGAACGCTAAGAAATAGTAATAACAACGACTGAAACATATTTTCAACGGTGTATGTGTGCATCTGTGCTTCATTTGGTCATTTGGTTCACACGCGCTTCGAGCCCCGCGGCACATCCGGGATGGCGCGTGTAAGTTACTAAATACGCAAACCAACGCTGGAAGTACGTCCATATGGGCTGTTGAACAAACGTTACTTGGGGCGTTGGGAGAAACCGATGGGAACAGCTGCATTCGTACATCTCTCGAGATGATGTAAAGAAGTAGCATGCCAAATCTTTGCGAGAAATTGGATTCACGCAAATCCCCAAAGTACGATTGTGAGGACCTAAGCCCTCGACTACCTCAAACCTTCAGAATGCCCTTTCGACAAAAATTGGTATGCTTGTTCTGCACCTGCACGTTCCGGGGCGGCTACATATAAGCAATCCCGATATTAACGCTATAAGTATTTTTAATTTTGACTGATACCCGTCGCGTTTTTAAATATGATCTTAATACGCCGTACAACAGCGAGCAAGGGAAGTGGAGGAGGAGCGAGGCTGCATTTGTGGTGGGGAAAAGTGGGGCGGAAGCGAGGCGGAGTGATGGAAGACCTAATGGCGACTGCCCAGTGGTACTAGTCATAGTACCAGAATCGAATCTGGTACTATCACAAGTACCAAAACGCTAGAATTGTTTTTGATGTCCTCCTCCATCCTGATGGTGATATCCATGATATACCATTACCTTAACGACCCAAACTGAGTTGTATTATGCCCCATTGGTCCATAGGTTACGTGTAGCCCTCCCAGTGGATGCATATTGCCAACAAGGTGGAGTTTTGTGTTACACAATGGTGTCTCACTTGTCTTCGAAATCATGGCGCTACTTTCGGATTTCTTTTTGAACAGACTTGGGATTCTATTCAACCCAGCGATGGCTCAAATTGAAGCTGTATAACATGGCCAATGATGGATGTGAGCATGGGGCAGTTGGCATACTGCCCGTCGCTGAAACTGCGACATGCTAAACATCCCATCTCCACCAAATGGTCCAACTCAAGATTCCTTAAGTATGAGGGCTATCGTCGATTTTGGAGCCTAGTCGTGGCACTAAAGCTACGAAATAAGTATATTATAACGTCGGATCGCCTCACCAGCGTTTATGACATCAAAAGTAAACCCATATATCGATTTTTCAAGACCTTTACATGCATGAGAAGTTGCCGTACTTGGACTCTACACATGGAACTTAAGTACGAAACCGCTCCCGATATTACTACAAAAAATGCTGAGAGGCCATTTTATCACACCCTTGGGTGTTATCGAATCCCAATACTGGCGTTAAAGACGTTCAAATGGCACAACGCATGACGACCACTTAGGATACATCCCAATAATGAAATTTGACATCATGCATGCCACCTCGTGGCCACATAGCGTGCCCTTTTAAGTCACCGCGCGCTTGGTACTTGTGACAGTACCAGAAAATTTAATTAATTTTATGGCGTTACACCCCCCAAAAGCACACCGCACATACACATACCTAAAGTTCACGAGAGTACATTTCAGCATCAATAACAATTCAAAAGGGTCCTAAATGATTTTTCAAAACCTTCATGGGACTCATACACCGCAACTAGTGCCCATAATAAAGCATACATTTTGGTACTTGTGACAGTACCATACCACCGGGCAGTAGCCACTAATATATGTTATATATTAGTCAAGCCAAACAACGGAAACAATCGGACGTTGAAAGAAACGAAGGCTAAGATGAGATAATAAAATAACTTGGGTGTTTTATTAGCTTGTCGGAACTGCATAAAGATGACCGCTGACGCGGCACCTCGAGGCGAGGGGTGACAGAAGTGACGCGGCACCTCGAGGCGAGGGGTGACGGAAGAGGATCCACTAACCCTCCCAATGTGGGGGGGAAAAAGAAAAAGAAAAAAAGAAAAAATGTGACTCTTCCTACTGGAAGCGTGATATTTGAAGGTGCACAGCTGTTACGCCTGCCCCTAGTCACATGCACAATCAAGGCGGCTTCTTACTGTTTTTTAGAGCCTTCTCCTTCTCCGACCTGCTGTGTGAAATCAACATCTTGGCAGCCCATTCCACCGCGATGCTACTGATTTTCTTGAGGAGGGCTTCCGCTTCCTTCATGTTGAAGCCGAGGTGTTGCGTGAGAGCCCTTGCGTTGTGTTCATATACCGACCCCGTGGTTCCGAAAATCATCGGGTGAAAGAACACTTTATAGCCTTTGGATCTGAGTAGCTCCATAAGGGGCTCATACTTGTTGAGTTTATCGTGAAGGGACACATACCAGCGAGTGTCCCACGTGAAGGCCACCTCTATGAGGTGGATTTCTCCCACATCCTCCCTGTGGGTGTTTTCCGGCCTGCCTGGGGGGGCGTCCCTGACGTCCTCTGCACCCTTGATCATGACAATATCTACAAAGTGTGGTATGTCGTCCGGGGGGTCCTTCGCCCCCGGGTGGTCCCTTCCGTCCCTACGGCACTGACCCCTTCTGAGTACGAAGTCCGGTATCGGGCGGGTACATTTGTTAGTCCCGTCTAGCCCAGCGTGGTGCGCGATCCAGATCGGACTGGCGCCCGTTCGTCCCTTCCTGATCGCTTCGTAAAGGGTCCTTGCCACTTCGTTGTGCCTGGCTGTGGCCATGTTCATGCTGGTCTCGTCTTTGCATCCAGCCAGCCTGTGTGCCGGAGTGTCCCTCCTCCCGCAGAGGGCGCAGTCCGGGACCGGATATTTGTTCGGCCATATGAGGTGCTTTCTGGCAGTCGTCATGAGGACCCCAAACCGGCACCTTAGAATCAGGGACCTGAGCGTCGGTGGAGTAACCTTCCAGAAGTGATTGGATATTCCTGGTATCGACTTGTCCTGGAGAATTTCCCGCGGGGGCTCCTCCAATCTTCTTCCCATGTGTGTCTCGACTGCGGCAGCGTCTGCGTGGCTTGTGGCGGCCCTGTCTCCGTTTCTCCGGTGCATGGCCTCCCGGTCCCTGTTTCTCTTTCTTTTTCTCTCTGGGGCCGCCTCCTGGTAGGCGTCTATCGCTTGTTGTGGAACGTCCGTCAGGTTCTGGAGTTCCGACTCTCCCAGGTCCATCTCCATCATCGAGCGGCACAGACCGTCAATTGGGTCCTCACGTTCCGCCTCCTCGATCGCTTGCATCATCTCTCTGTCTGGCGAGTTCATGGCCCCCCTCTCGCCCATGTCCAGAGGCGGCCCCCGCGTCTCATCGAATTCCCAGAGTAGGTCCCACTCGTCCTGAGTGGTCACTTGATCCCGCGGGTGTTCCTGTTCCTGGTCGCCCGGCTCCCGTCGCTCCGGCGGGTCGTCCTGGCTCCAGGGAGCGTGCTGGAGTTCCTCCAGGAGCATCGGCTCCTGGAGATTCTCCCCTGGTGTCCCCATTTCCACGTTCTGTCGGCCCCGGTCGGGGCCTTGGGCTGGCCCTGGGGCGCCGGTCGTGGGGTTCTTTGTCATAGAGCCCTCTACTGGGATGGCTCCCTCCCGATTTCCCCTGCCGGGTGTTCCCCATTCTTCCCACGGGCTGCTCGGGGGCTGTAGCCATTTTCTCACTGACCTGTGCTGTGTCGATTTTAGTGCAATCCTTCCTGCCACATACCTTTCCACCGCCCCCTCCCCTTGCAGGGGCCTCATCGATTCACCATCTCGGGCATTGGCTACGAGCGTGTACATGGTCCTGTTGTCCCATGGGTCAATTTGGGTGGTGCCCTCCTGGTTTTCTGCTGCCTGTTTGGCCGCCTCATCTGCCTTGTCGTTGCCCTTTACCCCCGTGTGGCTTTTGACCTTCCTGAGTGAGACCTTCGTTCCCTGGCTGTTATGCTGTTCTACCAGGGAGAGTATATCCTCAAGCAAATCCCTGTGTCTGTGGCCCTCCATCGTGTGGGGTCTGGATAACATGTTGAGTATTTGGTACATACTGCAGAGGCTGTCCGTGCAGATTGCTATCTCGCCCGGTGTTGTGCATTCTCTGGCCCTGAGTGCCGCGTGGATCGCCAGGAGTTCCGCCCTGTTGATGGTGAGGTGTCCACCCGTCGACCACGTGCCCCTCCAAGTTCTGGGGTTTTCATCCCCTCTGGGGTCCCAGTAGGCCGCTCCCACTCTATGTAACCCCCCTTCTTCCTCTGGGTCCAGTCGCGACCCATCCGTATAGAGGAACGAGGTTGCATCCCAGGCTTTGTTGATATCCTCTAGGGTTCTGGAACGTCCGGTTTTGTGCTTAATGGGACACGTGGGGAACCTCTCCCTTACTTCCGTGTGTCCCCTGTCCCTGTCTTGTCTGCTGAAGAGCATGGGAGTGCGCTCCATTGCTTTTAGCCATCTGGCCCTCGAGTCCTCTTTGATCTTGTCCAAAGGCCATGCCGTGTTCGCCGCATGGTACTCCGTGATCGTGACCTCGGCGAGTCCCCTGTCGCGCCATGTTTGTCTCATGGCCCTCGCCGCCTCCGGGGTGCGGTCTTCCTTGGGGACCTCACCCCCTTCGTTCCCCCATCCCTGTCTGCGCGACATGCTCGGTATTTCCCATTTTCTCATCGGGTGAGGGTCGAAGATCATGTCGTATTGACTAGTGTTCTCCATCGCGTTTTTGACCGCCGCCATGTCTGACACTGCGTCCGAGGTGTGGACCCTCGGGTTGGCCGGCCTGAGGTTCCGAATCGTGTGGTACTTACGGACCGTGCAGTACGTGCTGCGCTGCAGGGCCTTCCCGACTAGTTCCGCCGCCCCTTCTGGGTCCGGGCAGAATTTTTGCCATCCCTCTGCGTTGGCAACAACTAGGATCCTAACTCCCCAGTTGCTGTAGTCCTTCTTCGTGACGCCTGATACCGTGGTGCCTCCCCAGTGGTCTGGGGGAAGGAACGTAAAGCTTTTTCTTGGGATCACCCCAAATTCATGTATCCTAGTATCTCCATACCTCCTGCAGTATGCCTTGGCTGGCGTTCTCGTCCAGGCCGGGTAAATTCCTACCCCCAGTACCGGGGTTTTCGCCATGGTGGACATCAGGGCCTCCTGAAGCGCTTTGTCTAGGTCTGCCGCTGTGTACTCCGGATTGAACTCGAAGGCGCCCAGTTCTCCCCATCGGGTGTCCCATGCAGACCCTTTGGATCCGAAAATCTTGTCCCTGTCGAACTTGGAGCAGTATGTCGCCGTGTGGCTGTGTACGTTGAGCGGCGACGCGAATATCTCCGCCTGGATCCCGAAGGCCTCCTGGAGCGCTTGCATAATTTCTGGAGGGAGCGTCCAGTGATTTTGCAGTGCAGTTTTCTTGACTTCCTCCTCCTCCTCGCAGGAATATCTTTTGAGCAGGAGGACTACTTCTGTGGCGAATCCGTGGACTGTGCCCAGCTGTGGCTCCCGCTCCTCGAAGGACCTCCGTCGCTCTTCCCCCGCCCTTGTATGGGTCTGATCTGCGCTGTCCGTGCCCGCCGCGGCCACATATCTGTCGTAGAGCCTATCGAGTACCTCTTCTTTGAGGGCGCCTACCATCTTGCCCCGCTCGTCGTGCGCGAACACGTGGTGCCTGCCTGTCTCTGTCGTGAGCGTGCACTTGCCCGAGGGTGCTGCGTCCCAGTCTGGGTTAAAGGGTTCAGTGTCTATGTTGAGCTCGGTGACCCCCGGCCAGTAGTGGGCATGCCTCGTGGGAGCTCCTGACAGCGGTTCTCTTTCCGTGTGTCTCCGAGCCTGCTGTGCTTCCCGCTCCTTGTTGTGGAACGTGTCGGTCTCTCGTTCGGCTCGGCTCGGGTTCATTCCCGCAATTCCTCCTGTCAGCAGTGTGTCCTCTTCGACCCATGTCTCCCCTTGTGGGCGGATTGGCCCAAGCAGGTATTCCCTGCTTCCCCAGTGCGTCCTAGCCGCTAGGATTGTGGTGTTCTCGGACGCCTCAACGGCCTGGGGTTCCTCCTCCGTTTCTTCGAGCACTTCCGGATCATTGGCAACCGTCGGGCCAGCGCCTACCGAGAGCTCCATGGTGTCTATCCTCCACCACCTGTTCCTGCTCCGGCAGTCATTAACAGGGGGGTGCGTTGCCCATGCGACCTGTTCACTGCTTACGAGGTGCGTGGCCATCAGCCTAACCGCGTCTCTCGAGAATCCGATTTTGGCCGCATGCTGGAACAACTCCCCCGTCCTGACATCTCCTTTGGACAATTGAGCGAGGACCCATGTCCTCAGCATCATGATCTGCGCCGCGGTCCCTTTCCATTTCGTGCCTCTGCCATCTTCCAGGCTAACTGTGACCCGGTGGGGGCTTGTTTCCCTCTGGGGTGTCTGCGCAGGCGGGTTCGGCCTGGGTCTGATCTCCTCGCTCTCCATTGTGGCTTGGGGGCTTTGTATGATCTGCCTGGTCCTTTTCTCACCGACCTTCGGGAGCTCCCGGGCGTGCCTGGGGGTTTCTGGCACCGTGTTTGCCTGGGTCTGCCTGGTCGGGCTCCTCCTGACTTGCATTGGCCCCGCGCTTGCCTCTTCCTGGATTTCGTCATCCACCTCCTCGAAGGAGATTGGGTCATGAATCTCTCCCTCCCCGTGGAACACGTGGTGGCGCTCCCGTTGTTCTAATTCTCCTATGCGCGCCATGATTGGGCCTCTCATGGCTTTCCTGTATCCCTTGGAGGTCGTAGCTTCTCCGCCCACCGGGGGCCCATGCAGCCCGATCCAGGACTCCCACTTCTCTCCTGTGGTGGACCTATTCCATTCCTGCCACTTGTCAATCATGTAGCACACCCAGACGCCGCATTGGTATCCGTCTCGTTGGTGTGCGACCCCCATGTTGGAGACCGTTACGTTGACCGGCGGCCATCCCGGCGGTCCTGCCCACTGTCTCAGCGCCGTCAGTAGGCGCGTGTCTTCCCCCCCCATTGGGTCGTAGAGGTAGATTGAAACACTGGTGTCCTCATTTTTTCCGAATAGGAGCACATTCCAGTGGCTGCCGTCGCAAGTCAGGACAAAGGAAAATCCCTCGTCCCGGACCGTTTCCATCGTGTTGCGCATCTGCGCCTCGTATTGTTCCGACTGCTCGAACTCGGTTCCGTTGAGGGCATCCGCGAGTTTCGTCTGGTGCATCGACACTGTGTCCAAGCCCGTCGTGCAGAGGCTGTGGGTTTCCACTTGTATGGAGCTAAGCCACGCCTCCCTGCCTCTGGTGTCCGAGAAGACCCCTTCCGTCCTGTGCCTGGGGGTGCCCTCCCCACTGGGCTCGTTTCCTCTTCTTCCTCCCCCCTTCAGGAGGCTGTCCGCATGGGACCCCTCAGGGCGGTTTCTCCTCATCGCCCTCCTGCTGTCCATCGCCTCCTTCTCGGTGAGTCTTGCTCCAGCTCTGGCTGCGTGTCGCAGGTCTGAGAGGAATTTTTCCGCCTTGGGTCTCACGCCTACGGAGTCCATTATCATGACTCTACCCCCCGGGTCCTCAAGCAGGGTGGGTCTGACTCCAATATCGTGGCATTTAAAGGCGTCTTCGTGGTCTTCTTCGTCCTTGGCGCAATAACCTGTCGCCATTTGTTTTAAGGCGTTTTTGGCTTGCATGGAGGTCGTGGGGGGTCCTCTTCTTCCTGCGTGCCACAGCGATCGCGGGCCCCATTTGGATTGAGTGGGGTGGAAGCCCTCTTCCCAAGTGGTTAGTTCTTCCCCTTCGGTCGCCTGGGGTTCTGCCAACCTTTGGAACCCTAGAGCGTTGTGTGCCTCTTTGGACGGCATAAACTGGGGTTTGAGGGTGAGGTTTTTCGGGTTGTCCCAGAATCGCGTGTCGTTGGGCTTGTCAGCGAGCGCTTCGCATATATATGGGTACAGCATGAGCATGAAGGTTCGCATGCGCCCTTGAAACCTGGCGGGGACTTTTGTTTTTGCTTCTCTGAGGCTGCACGCACGGGTGCCCCCCTTCGCCACATAAAACCCCTCCTCCACGAAAGGGAGTAGAGGCAGCAGCGTGGTCAGACTAAGCGGAATTTCCTCCTGGTCATTGACTGAATAGATCTTCACGCTCTCCTCACCCGTGTCCTGGTCAACGACCGTTCTGTGTCTGCCTTCGAGCGCACTCGGGAAGGGCTTCCGAACCGCGTTCGCAAGTTTGGAGATGACCCCGTGCTGGGTGTTAATCAGGTCCGCCAGTAGCGGTCCAGATCCTGTGAGCAAGACTTGGTGCTCACGTAGCACCGCAAGTTGCCGGGCTGTGCAGCACCTGTCGAGTTCCCCAGTTCTGACCGTACCGTCCACCTGTCCCTGTCTGCGGTTGTAATGATACCTGACTAGCCCCCTCGTGGTGGCACTAAGTTGAGAGGTCTGCTTGACATGAAAGGCCTCACTTTCCCTGAACACCTCTCTCGGCCTTTCTCGAAGGTCTTCCCTGGTGGCGGTGGCCATCTGCAGGGCGCTCGCCACACTTTGTGCGTACGTGGCCAGCAGTGGTGTGTGCCCAAGCCCGTAGGAGGTTTTCGGGAGTGCCGTGTAGCAATTAGCGGTGCCTCTTGGCAATCCATTAAGGAGCTTGTATGCCCCACCGATAATCGCGTCTAGGTCCTCGATTTCCTTGGTAGAAAAAATCCCTAAGGGAAGGGCATATCTTAGCTGTCCTATAATTGCCGAGCGGAGGACTTCCTCCTGCTGTCCGCTCGTCAGAGGGGAGTGGAGGAGCGCCTGTATCCTTTCCCTTGCCTGCAGAAAGGAGGCTTGCTTTTGGACCGTCCAGTCCCCCGAGAGGGCCACTTGTATCCCAAGGTACTTGTATGGGTCATCCGGGTGGAGGTACGGGAATCCATGCTTGCCTACCCTGGGGGTGCGCATGGTGACATCCTCGTATGTCTCCTCAGGGATTGGAGACCCTTTTTCGTCCGTTCCCGTGATTCCGCATTTGGTCTTGTTGATTCGAAGTCCACTCCAGTTGGAGTAGAGCTCCAGCTTCCTGACTTGCACTGCCAGTTGCGTTGCCGACTCCGCGATCAGGGCGAGATCGTCCACGTATGCCGCCGAGGAAGTGCGAATTGGTTTGTCCGAATCCGTGAGGCGGTGCAGATACCCCTTGTTGCCCGCCTTGAGCCAGCGTAGTAGGGGTTCCAAATAGAGAATAAAGAGAAGGGGGCTCAGCGAGTCTCCCTGCACTAGTCCCCTTTTGACCATGAGGGGCTCCGAGCTGTGGTGCTCTATCTTTGAGGCCATCCTAAAAGGTGACTTGTGTGCCTCCCCCCCGTAGAGGTCTGCCACCACTCTGACCGCGTCCTCCGGGATCCCCAGGTACTTCATGGTGTGCTGGAGTCTGTCATGCTCCACCGACCCGTAGGCGTTCTCGAAGTCCACGTAGAGAACATGCAGTTGGCTGTGGGACAGTTTGCTGTCCTCGATAACATGCTGCAGTCGAAGGAGCTGGTTGATCGTGCTTCTGTGTTTCCTAGAACCCATCTGCTCTTGGCTGTGGATACTGTTTACCTCGCAGAACGTGGATAGAACATCCGTGACCATTGCCGTATAAAGCTTGAGAATTGTGCGGAGAAGCCCTATGGGCCTGTAATTGGAAAACACAGAGGTGTCCCCTTTCTTATGTAGGTAGACGAAGGTGCCCAACTTCCATGTGCCTGGGGTTATCCCCGCTTTCCACATCGCCCTCATGAGCGAGAAGAGAAATTCGTGGAATTCCTCCGGCATAGCCTTGAGGATTTCATTTGGTACCGCATCCGGGCCGGCTGCCTTCCCATTGGGGAGCCGTTTGACAATTTGTCTGTAGAGTTCAATAGTGAGCCTGCTCCCAAGCTCCGTCTTCCTCGGTCTTTGCCCCGGTTTCATGCTATCCGGGGCTTCCGCCGCCAGCCATGGCATCTCTTCGTCCAGTTGGTCCGTCCTGGGGTGTTCGAAGCAATATGGGTCCGAGTGGGCCATGTGCCCCGAAAAGGCCTCCGCGGTGGCCACCGCCCCGACTGCCATTTTGTTGTTTCTGTCCCATATCCCCAAGGTTCTTCCTTTCGGGAGTGCGTCGCGGTCTCTGAAGACGAACCTGTGGGCTGACTTTTTCATGCGATAGTAGTTACTACGGAATTTTTGGACAAATGTCTCCCAGGTTTCGGCTTTGTGGTCTTTGATAACGGACTTGGCTTCCTGCCTGAACCTGCGCATCTCAGACTCCGCCCACCAGTGGGGGTCTTCCGGCTCCGCACACGTGTCAGGTCTGCCCTTCGCCGTGTCCCGTGGCTCCGCCATGGCTTCCTCTAGCAGTGCCGCGCTGGGGGTTTCCCCTGTTGCCTTTTCTATCGCAAGCATCTCCTGTAGGACCGCCGCTGCCTTCAGCGCTTTATCACGCTTCCTGAATTTAGCTTTTGGTAGTCTGACCCCTGTGTTGGGGTCCCTGGTGACCTTGGGCTTGCACCTGACGGTTTCGAGGGGGATCTCCACGGCCCGCATGGCTTGCTGAAGGACCCCATCAACTGCCTTCCCGGCCTCATCAATTCTTTCCCTGGCGTCCGGGCTTCCCCTTTCCGCCGCGTCGACCGCGTTTTCGATCACTGTCTTGAATTCATTTTCCCTGAGACTCGGTTGGAGCGCCGAATCTATTGCCGCCTTCATTGAGCGTTGCAAGGCTTTGGAGATCGGGAATTGATATTTCGTGATCGGGTCGGGTTTCGCCTGCTCTTCCACTATCGGTGTGGTCGTGTGAAGCTTCCACAGCGGCACCGCCGCCACTGCCGCTTGGTGGTCGCTGCAGTGCCTGTGTGCCCTGGTGTCGATCGGGTGCCGTTCGTCAGCGATCCGCTGAAGCTCTTCTGACGCTAACCACCCATCGATTTTGTGGTCCCCAAACGTGGGTCCTTGCGGGCAGCTGATCTCTGCAAGGCCCGCCCGGTCAGACATCTCTCTCCATGCACGGTGTTCTATCCCGTCTTGCTCTCTGGGGATCTCCGCGACGTTGAAGTCTCCCCCCACCACCATGTGCTCCCCCTTCCTGGAAGCCACTGCGGCCTCTCGGGCTATGTAATCACGGATACACGTCCTGACCACCGCTTCTTCCGGGTGGGGAGGGTTGTAGACACCGAGCACGTGCACCTTCACGCCGCTTGGCAGCGTAATAACTACATGCTGTAAATACCCTTTCGCGTATCTGGGGACTTCACGGTTAGCGCGCACGTCCGTCCTGTCGTAGGGGCGTCTGAGGGCTAGGACCACCCCCCCTCTGTATGAAGTACCATCCGCCCCCCTCCGCTGGATTCCATGGCACGGCGCTGAGTGCCAGGCGCTGTAACCCAGCCCTTGGAGTTTTTTTGGTCCCATGGGGCCCGCCGCCTTTGTTTCTGTGAGAACCAGCACGTCCGGCTGGTGTTCCTCGCAACTCCTGGCGAGGTCATAGTACGCGTGGTCGCTTCCTCTGATATTCCAGGTCATCAGGGACAGCCTACCTTCCTCCCCCACATCTGGTGGGGGTGTTTGATTCTCTTTATCGCTGTGGTGATTTGGTTCATTTTTAGATTCTCGTGCACTATTGCCCCAGCTGCCAAGTACGGTCTTTGCGCCTGCCCTATGCTGTCTCTTCTGCTGAGCTGGCGCCTGTCCACTTCCCGTCACTTGTTGTAGTGGCCTGAGCACTGCCCTTTTGCCGGGTACTCTACTGCTCCCGCTCCGGGTGCCGGCCTGGCCTTCCGCGTGTTCCTCCTGCTTGGTGGCGATTTGCATGACGATTCTGTGTTGTTTTGCCACCCTATTGTTTGTCGTTTTCCCAGTGCCCCCAGCGGCTCTGTGCGCCGCCCTTGGCCAGGTTGACTTCTCTGGGGATTTCGTCCAGTCGCACCATGCTGCCGCCATCACCGCGACCCAGACCCCACACTGAAAGTCATCGTACTGAGTACGGAGTTTGGTGCACGTGATTTCGGTAGGGACCCCCTGCCTTGTCCTTCTCTCTGCCCACTTTCGGGTGGCGTCCAGCAGCTCAGCATGCCCCCTCGCTCCTTCCCGTGGGTTGGGTCCGTAGGAGTCAAAGAGGTGCACGTGGGTGCCCCCCCCTTCCCCGGCCTGTTGGTCAAAGAAGAGGGCCCTCCAGTGCTCTCCGTCACACAGCGGCTGGTACGCGAACCTCCCGTTCGCGAGTAGGCCATCGATCCCATCTCTGGCCAGAAGTTTGGAGAGGAATTTGTGCTGGTTCATCTCCTCCGGCGGAGTCGGGTCAATTGTGTGAAGGTACCTGCTGAGTTGCACATCCGATACACGTCCCTCCACCGTGTAGAGGCCCCCCTCCTCTTGGGGGTTCGCGCCCCGTGTCTGGTTCCTTGGGGGGGGGGCGCTTTTCACCCCCCCCACCGCTAAGGGGGGGGGTGGAGGGTTGATCTTCCCCTCCTCTGCGAGACTTCCTGTTCTTGTCCCTATCTTCGAGCTCTTTCCTGACTTTCCGCAGCATGCCGACCGGAACAAAAACACAGTTGCTGTTCCTCCCCGCAAAATTCCTGCGGAGGGAGGTCCTCCCTGCAGCGCTATTGACATAGAAGAGGCTTCCCCCGTCCATCGCCTCTCTCCAATACCATTTCCCCCTCTTGTGCATCCAGGGTGTGTTCTTCCTTTGATTCCTCCAAACCCAGACTTCTGGGCCTTGGTGTGAGTACACAATCCCCCCTGAGGCAGAGTCGCTTAGTTGCGTTCGTGTTATTAAGATTCTAATCCCGCGGTGAGTAATAGCCAAGATTCCCATCGTTACGAGGCATGCTGAAATAGGTAGTGTGTGCTGCCGGTCCATTACGAGTTTAAAGTGTCCCGGGAGCATGAGACACGGTGACAAGAAGTGCAGCATTCTGCCAAATTTTTCGAACTCTTCTTCCCTTGGGTGGTCACCCTCTGTTATCAGATCGGGGGTGTGATCACAAGAGGCTGTTAATACAAATAAGCAATAGGTTTCATTGTTCTGCAGGTATTTATCATATGTCCTATTGCCACTGCGTCTCCCTGGCCAGCGCGTGCCGGGAGGCGTCATCTTGTGCCCCCTCCAGGCTGTGCCTCCACTAGGTGTGCTCGCCTGCCTGCATTCTGCATCTCCGTCTACCCTCGTCCGGTGCCTGGTCTCGGCCCATCGTCTCGCATCAAATTCTGTGTGCCTGTGGAGGGGTTGCATTATACCGGTCAGATCACCATCCTGGCAAGATGGCCAAGCATTCAGAACTGGCAAGGGAGCACTGACCTGAGCCCTGAGCTCGTCGAGGCGCTTTAGTGCCGCCCTGCCGTCAGGGTTGTCAAACTCCTGTGGAATTGCGGGGCCTGTCTCAGGCCTCCCATACTGCCGAGGGTCCTTGCCCAGGGCCTCCGCCAGGGGCCTCGGCTGGGCAGTGGGCTGGGCAGTCGGCTGTTGCTGGAGCTGTGTGCCCCACTGTGGGTACAGCCCCTGCGCCGGGTGCGAATATTGGGCCTGTGGCGGCCCCAATGGCACCTGGTGCGGCAGCTGCAGCGGGGCTGCCGGAGGGGGCTGCAGCTGCTGGGGCTGTTGCTGTTGGCCCAGGTAGCTCTGCCCCCCTTGAGGCATCAGCTGGACCCCGTGCTGCAGCAGCCCCGTGACCTGCCCAGACAGCTGGGTGATCGCTGACATCTGCCTGTCCGAGGCTTGCACCTGCTGGCTTACCACCTCGGTGAGAGCCTTCACGGAGGCGGCCAGCGACGCTAGTTCGCCGCCCGCCCGAGGAGCCTGCGCGGCTGGCGGCTCCGGTGGCAGCTGCCTGCCGTACCCCTGGTCCTGCGCAAACAGCTGGGTCGGCTGTACCTGACCGTAGTAGGAGCCCTTGGCTCCTTTGCCCTGCCCCTTTCCCGCGTATCTGGGCCTCTGTCTCGGGGGCTGCTGTGGGCTTCGTTGGGTCATCCACCTGGACCTCGGGCTGCAGGCGATGTGAAACTTTACGTTCCCGATGTGGAAGAACATACGGTTCGTGGTGCGATGCGAGACTGCCTCGTATGTGGCAGCCTCCACCGTTACCCAGTACCTGCAGGCCTCCCTGCTGTCCCTGTCCGGGAGCGGTTGGGCGAGAGTGATGAGTTCCCCCACCCCCCTTTCTGATGGGGGGGAGGGAACCGGAAACACCTCGATGCCTGTCTGCGACCGCAGCTCCCGCTTCGCTGCAGAGAGGACCTGTTCCACCCTGTCTGCAGAGTGCCAGTGTCTGCCTTCCGGTGGCCTGGCAACCACCTCCAGTTCCCACTCCTGGAACTTTGTGATATCTGCGGTGGAGGAGTATTTGTGCACTGTGACCGGGTGCCCATAGAACTCATATGGGAGACCCAGCCGCAGTGCCCTGTCAGCCTCGTCCACTCGCGAGAACACCACGATGGCGACGTCCAGTGCTGTCGCCCTGGCCTCCTCCCAGTGTGGCCTTCCCTTACCGATGTAAACAATGTTTCGGGCTCCCCCCTCGAGCACCACTCCCGCCGAGATGCTGTTGGCCACTTCAGCCACACCCTGCCCAACCAGCCCGACGGACTGCAGGATGACCGTGCGGTCGGCTGGGAGCGAGTCCCTGTCCTGCTTCATTGGGCACCTGTGCACGTCCCTGGCGACACTGGCTTTGGGGGTGCCCACTGCCCCGTGCTTCCAGCGGTCGGCATAGCCCCACGGAGGTGGCTCCAGTGGCACCGCCGGGGCACACCGTTCGTCTACCAGGGCAATGGCTGCGTGAAGCGGGTCAGTGAATGTCGCCCTCAGGGTGCCCTGCCAAGGGGACGTGACGCTGATATCCCCCTTGGCGGGGCAGCGGCCTGTGTTCCACAGTCTTTCCTGGAGTTCCGCCAGGAGCAGCTGTTGGAACCTGCGAGTGTCCCCGTCTCCTGTGTGCGCCAGACAGGTGTAGTCAATGGCCGGGGGCACCGTCATGTTCCACACGGAGTCGTACTGCCCCCCTGGAGCGCCTCCTGTGCCGAAGATGGTGTGCAGTGGTTCCCCTGCCGGGTGTTCAAAGAGGTCTTGTGCGGTCAGGGCCCCCGCTGCGGGAGTTTGCCCAGGGTGCACCTGTCCCTGTAACTTCTCCCCCGCTTCCGCGAGATGAGCCCAGAGAAGCCCTGCTTTGAGCAGCACAGGTGCCTGTGAGATGTATTTCACCACCTCTGTCGTCAATGGGAACAGCCCCGTGGGCACGGGCGCCGTCTGTGGAAGTTCCTGTGGTGGCGCTGCTTCATGTCCCGCCGCCTGCCTTGGGTCCCGCTCAGCGAGTCCCGGTTCAACTTCCATTTCCTGCGGATCGTGGTGGTAGTGTGCTTCCCCCCCCCCGTCCTCAGGTGTCTGGCCCGCGTTTCCTCCCCTTGATGTTCCCTTCCAGGGGAGAGGCTCATGTCCCCTAGGAAAGGTGCGGAACCTCAACAGGGATGTGTCGTCGGTCAGAGTTCTTCTCGTGAGGAGCTCTCTGTCCGGGACTCTCGGGACCACTTCCTTCCCTGTAAACAGCTCGTCAATAATGACCTGTCGTCCTGAAATGCACGGCACCCTAGCAGTTGGGATGCTCCGGGTGGGGTGCAGTCCGCTGTCGCGGAAGTTCACCTGACTCTCCCCCGTCCTCTGTAGCTTGGGCCCTGGTTCTTCGGTCTCTTGCTCGCTGACTGCCGAAATTTCTCCAGTTGCAGACGCCATTGTATTGTCTCCGAAAGTTTGCCGCGCCAGGGAGTGAGGATGTTTTCGAATTTGAAGTGCCCCGTTTGTAGGGCTCGCAGCCCGTGCGTAGTGCGCGGAGGAGTGTCGTCCCTTTTCGCGTCGGTTCACGTGGCAACCGTCACCTTCGCTGTCACTCTTCTGATCATGAGGAGAGCGTAGTGAGTCCTTGCATCGGATCGAAGGGTCAGATTCTGTTCCGCCGTCTGCGCTGGTAAGATCCACGGTGCCCCTTTGTTCTGCATGCGCCGTTCGCCATTGCGGTTCACTGGGCCCGTGACAGGGGTGTCGGAGAATCCGAATCTTTTTCTCCAGACCCCTTGAATCCTTGGGCCTTTGGGTTAGCATTGGTGCCCTTCCCTCAGGTGTCGCGGGGCGAGGTTTGTGCGCGGCGCAGGCGGGCCCCATTCCCCCGTGCCGGACTCCTATGTGAGCGCTCGGGGTCTTAACCCCTTCAGTTTCCGTCCCCTGGGCGTGGGCGCGCTCTGCGATACCGTCGTTTGCGCTGGTCCTTCGGGTTTCTCCCCTCGGCCGTCTCATTGGTGGGGGTATTTTCTCGTAGCACAGTGTCTTCCTCCTGGGCTCACGGAGGAGTTTCGCGAGTCTCGGAGTTTTTTCCTGTGGCTCCACTAATCCCAGCGGTGTCCTCGTGATCCCCCGGCCCTGGGGGACAACGTGACTTGCCCCTGTTTTTGTGGGTGTCTGTTGTTCCTGGCCCGCACTCGCGAACGGCTTGCCCTCCGGGGCGTCACTGTTCGTCCGGGACCGCTTGTCCCCCGTGGCTCCGCTTGTTAAGTTTCGCGATCGCCGTGGGGTACCCCCCAATCTTGGTTTGGTGCGCAGGATATTCGTGCGCAGGTCTTGCAAGTCCCTTGGGCACCCCTCTCGGGCAGCATGCCCTCGCGGACAACATGGTGTCCACTCGGGTGCCAATCGAATTCGCCTGCTGCCTGTCCGGTCGGGTGTGTGTTCCCTTAAGCTCACGTAGCTCTCCCGGGGGGATTCAGTATCTCCCGGATACTGCACGGGGCATCCTTCCCCGGCTTCATGCGGGTCGAACTGCCCCTTCTCAGCTCCGGGCCATCCCGTGCTCGCGACATGTCGTTTTTGGGCCTGCCCACCTGTCCATGACCGTACGGTGGGCTTGGAGGTCATTACTTCGGTCGACCCCCCGTTGGAACATTGGGCTGAATACGGGTTTGTCCTGTCCCTTTTGGCGGTCCAATACGAGAGTTCGTCCCCCATTGGGACTCCTGGTTCCCTGGCCCTCTGGCTGTCTGCCCTAGTAGCGTTGTTATAATCGCGCCCAGCATGCTTGCGCATGCACGATTTTCTGACTCTCGAGGGGGGCGTGTATCTTGGTTGCCGTATCGCCTGCCTTTCGTGAGGATCGGTTGTACCGTCGGTGTTGTCCGTTACTCGGAATATTTCTCTCTTCTGGTTGATACATAAGGAAGGCGTGTATCTATTATCTCGATAAGGATCCCCTCCTTGCTGGTGGGCTTTGTGAATGTGATTAATAGTGCTGCCCCTCCTCACGGGGGGAGGGGAGTTATCGCGATAATCGATAGCGTGGCTGGCATTAGCCCTCCCCTCCCCGGGGGGACAATACCCGTTCAAAGCATTCCTCGCCCATGAAGGGGCTCTGCTGTCGGGGGTTGCGGAATTGCGGAGGTGCGTTCCCCTGTCTACGGTAGGTATTCTGGATTTGGCGCTGGCAGGCCATGTCCTAACTGCAGGCCTGGGTCCTTTTTCATTGAACCACGGGGGACTGGCCTCCGCTCCCCGTGACCCGGGGACTCCAACTCCAGCCCACTTCCAACGGGCCCCCCTTGGGGTCGGTCCTCTATCAAGCATGTGGCCCCTCCAGACGGGGGGGGAGTTGTTGTCAACAGCTTCTGCTGTAGCGAACAGCGGGCCTCTAGTCCCCAAAGTGTCAGCCTTATTGATGTTTTTGTTTGCCCACGGTGGGTCCCTTTCAGGTGCACGCCGGAGTGCCGGCTCGGTGAAAGACGTGATGTTTGCTGCTGCCTGCAGACCGGGTCCTTTGCCGTTTCTCCGCAGGGAGCTGGCAACTGCTCTCCGTGGGCCGGAGAGACAAGTTCCAGCCCCCCTTCCGCGGGCCCTCTCTGGGGTCGGTCTTACTCCCGGTCTGTAGGTGAGTCTGAAGGGTCGCGGTGCCTGGAGGTTCCCTCCCTCGATGGGCTGCCGGGCAGTGTCAAGTGCCCGCTCGGGGTCTGCATTATTCACCACTATCTTTCCTCCCAACCGGGAGTTCTCGCCTGGTGAGGTGCCGTGACCGCGTATCGATGCGGTGGGGCTCGAGTGGGAAGGAGGGACGATGACGGTTGGCACTGCCTGCGGACTGGGTCCCTCGCCGTTTCTCCGCAGGGAGCTGGTGACCGCTCCCCGTGTCCCGGGGATGCACGTCCCAGCCCCCCTTCCGCGGGCCCTCTTAGGGGTCGGTCTTACTCCCAGTCCGTAGGCGTGCTCCGTCCTATTGTCTGATGCGGGCTCACGGTACAAAATGCAGGTGTGTGTTTGACGGATGTCACCACGGGACGTACACGTTTAAAAAAATTTACCAGGCGCAAGACCCAGAGCGGATGAGTCCTTCTGTCTACACAATGCAGGATAGTACCAGCCAGTCTCTCAGGGACGCCGGAAGTTGCGAGTCCCTGACCACGGCCGCGATGTCCGGGGGCGGAGGGCTGTGCACCCTGGCGGACTCCTTTGCCCTGATGTGCAGGAAGACCAATTTGGTGTCTGCCCTGAAAGGGCAGTCGAGCTGCCGCTGGAACACCAGTTCCTCCTCTGTCGGCGTGCTGAGTGCACAGGGGCGCTCCACCTGTTGCCCCCCCCCTGTGAACCACCTGCGCCGCAGCACCTGCTCCCGGAGGACGTGCCCCCGCGGAAGGGACCTCCCCAGACGTACAAGATGGTAGTCCGGGGAGAACTGTATCGCCCAGTCCTGCGAGAGGATGCTTTTGAGCTGCGGTGAGGCCCGGATGGCTCGTCCCCACGGGGTGCTCGCCGCTCCTGCCAACCCGAGAAGCCTCTTCTGGTAAGACCCCGGGAGGCCTCTCCGCAGGTCCACATCGAGGTGCCTGGCGACAACCCCCCTTAGGGTCCGGACTTCGTTGCTGAGCCCGTCCAGGTTCCCCTCTCTGCAAAAGTACTGGAGCCCCAGCCCCTGTACTATGTCGGCCATAGTGGCCGCCGCCTCCAGTTCCTGCAGCGATGAGTTGGGCAGTGTCGCTAGTGCTTCCCTCCTGCGAACAAAACCTCTCCAGCGGACCACTGCCACGAGGGTGGCCGCCGGCCACCTTGCCGCTTTCCTGCGGAGGGTCCCGCGCCTCCGCAGGATGGCAAGGAACGAGACCACCGCGATGGCCACGGTCCAGGACGCCCACGATGTCCCCGCCTGTCCCGCCGCCCGCGGCTCCGTCCGCTCCAGCGTGAACCTGCGACGCTGCCTGTAGTGCCTCCTGCGCGGCGGGAGGGCTCCAGACCCCGATGCCCTGCTCAGGTGCCTGGTGTACGCCCCCTGCCGCGTCCCCCAGAACGTTGCCGCAAGCCTCATACGGCAGGCCCAGATGCGGGAGCCCACCGCCGCCCGGATGGAACCTGCACGGGCGTATAGCGTTCTCCAGTCGTCCGGGCCTGTCCTCTCCCCCCATCTTGGTCCCTGGAAAGGAGATGCCGGCCCCCCCAGGCTGGGGACCGTGAGAGTGAAAGGGGCAAACTGCCTCGTTGGGTGTTGCGCCCAATGCAGTGGCCTCCCCTGTCTGGTGGCCAGCGCCTGGCGGAGCTCGCTTCCCGGGAGCTCCTGCTGTTCCCGCAGCAAGTTCTCGAAGATGCCTGGTCCTTCTTCCTGCGCCCCCTCCTGACGCAGCTGCAGCCCTGGGATGGTGCTCTCGAGCGCTTTCCGGGTGCCCGCGTTGATGATGGAGACCATCTTCACCTGCGTAGAAGGCTGAAAGAGGAGAGTACGGGTAAAAGGAGAGTTGTCCTGCGGAAGGGGAAGAGGGTTTGTAGTTAGTGTCCCGTCTGGTTGAACTAAGACAGGAAGGCGACGGGTGGGAAGGTCGGGTCGCGCGCTGTGTCGGCCTCCACTGGGCTCGTTCGGCTCCTCCGGTATTTTCCCTGCATGATTTTTCAAAAAATATATCTACCCTCGCACACAATACTACGTAATTTACAAATAAAATTAATATTGTCAGTAAAAAACGATTTTTTTGCCCGTTGGGGTGCATCCTCCTTCGACCCAAAGACTCCTTCGTCTTTGTGGGGGGGAGAAGTGGTATCCCCATGACCCCACCTCACCCCGAAGGTGTGAGGTGCCAAGTCAGGATCACAAGTCACAAGCATGGTAAACCCTAATCGAACACAACACAAGAATCAAGGGGCCTTTTTCAACCCAGCTAGAATGGCTACGCCGGCGCTAAACTCGTGATGCGTGCCCTAGGGGCTTAAGCCCATGCGTTTGCCGCGGGGATTAACTACTCCCGCGGGGTATGCCGCTAACATTCATCAGTGAAAACGTCAGCAGGCGGCGGTGGTGTTCTCGATGACGATAGAAGTCAAGAGCCCCTTGTCGTGGATTAACCGATGCCCAAGCGAGGCCAAAGCCTACAACGGTGTGGCACCACCAGAGCGGATGAGCCGAAGTAGGAGGGGCGAGAAGGGCGAAGGTGGAAAATGCGGTGAGAGCGTGCGATCGGAACTTGCACGCGTTGAGGGAGTTGTCGAGGGTGTGGGGAATGGTGTGAACACTAGCAGACACCACCACCACATGTCGGTCAGGGATGCTGAAATCTGTATAGGCAGCCCTGACCGGGAGTCCCGGTGCAGGCCCCTATGACAGATTCCTAGGTAGTCAACACTGGACCTGTGACTGATCCGTAAGCCCGTGCTGTGACACATCAAGGTGTCACAGGTAGCTAGGACCGAGATCGTTCCGACTCCGTGACCGTTCCGGGTATATCTAGCTTAGGGTTTATTGCTGGATTCAGTGACCCGTAGGTCATAACTTACTCTGACTCCCGTTAGCTGTACCAGTACTCGTACAGTACTAGGTGACAGATCCCTAGGTCACAGACGCCTTATATTCGTTTAACTCTTATAATCAATTTACACTTGTATGGAAAGTATTCAGTGACCGCCCCCGATATAATACAGTATATTATATCTCACAGGTTATGGGGTATTACCCCGCTTTTATCACTGCTGACTTTGCCATGATTGGCTAAGCTTTTCCGCTTGGCGGGGCGTTGGGGCCTCGCGAGGTGTTGAATTGGCCACTTTAGGGCGTGCGGTTTGCACCATGTTGCGGTGAGATTTCGAGTTGGGACTTTCGGCAACTTCTTCGAGTGTCCGCGTTGGATTTTGTTTTAGACTGGGCTTGATCACCCCTGTCAACGTCTCCTTGGCCGTCGCGTGTTCGACTTCGTTGATTTCGTTCGACCCCTTCTTCTCCTAACTCCGCAACTGCATTACGGTCGCCCGCCACCTTACAATTTGACACTCGCCTTTTCCCCAACCCCCCTCCTATAGGAATTTATTCTGATGACTTCATCCTCTGTTGGTACACCGGCCATGGGCGCTAGAATGCGCCTTGACTCTATTTTTGCTAGAAACGTGGGTGCTCGCTACAAGAGCACCCCGCAGTCAGCGAGTGTCGCGCTCGCTGCTGCTGACAAGACACGCGGCAATGCCGTGTTGCAGCCATCTTGGGACATTGACGTTGTGAAGCGTGTTGCGAAGGACACCTTAGGTACTAAGGCGTCCTCATTTTCCGGAAGTGAACCTCATCGCCAACTTCTTTGGGATTCATTGGTTACTGCCTTGGAGGCGTCATTTGTCAACAAGGACAGCGCCAGCGAGGACATCTTTGACCTCGTGGACGTCACCAAGGAGGTTCACCCGATCTTCAACGACATTTTACTTCGTGCGTTGGTCTCTTTGACAACGCCCCACTCGCCAGCTCGAAGGTGGGTTGACGCTTCGGCTCGGATCTCTCCGCGCGCGACGGTAAGCGTGCCCTCCTTGAGATAACCAAGCGGCTGCTGCCTCCTGGGCATCGGCCGCTCCGCCATCACGAGGAACTCTTAGGCATTTCTTTTGGGTCCTCTGATGACCCTGAGCCCTTGGTCGCGCAATTTGACGAGTGCCTAAAAGCTATCGCGGCTAGCGGAGCGGGTCCCCTGGACGACGAAGCAGCCAAGAGGCAGCTCCTGGCAGCGCTGGACACCGACTTTTACAAGGAGGTGATCACCCCGCTTCGCCTAGACACCGAGTTGGCGAAGGTGGGCATCGAGGAGGTTTACACTCACATTCTAGAAGTGTGGTGGTGTGCAAACCCTGATGGCCCTCCCACCCGACCCAAGGCAGCCGCGCCTATCCCGACGCACACGCCACTCGGGATGGCTTACGCAGGTGAGGAACCGAGTGACGTCTCGGGCTTCCTCGAGGAATTCGCTCGCATCATTGGTGAAGCCTCTGCCCTACTTGCCTCACTCCGGCATGACGAGCGCGAGGGTACGCGAGACACACTGCCGCCACGGGTTGATTCCCACCGTCCGCATGGAGGCGGTGGTGTGAGATTTCCACCGTCCAAGTGGCGTGACGAACGAAACCGTCGTACGGACGGTAAGTTTCACGGGCGTAATCGTCGCGTGGGATGGAAGCACCGCTTTGCGGCATCCCCACTCCCGAAAGGCGGGAATTGGTCTCAATCGCATCGGACGCAGGGTGCCAGGTGCATATCTTTCCATTCTGCATCATCGGCCTTCGTTCAGGAGTGCCCCCTCTGCCCTGGGCACTTTCATGACACGGCGCGTTGCCCAGCGGTGTATGGTTCATGTGATGTGGGACTTCGTAATGCCGCCATGGACTTGGACGAGGTCGTTTCGGACTTTCAAGCCGCTTTCGACGACGAGGACGACAAGGGATTTGCTGAGCTATGCCAGCGGCACGACCGGCCTTTGGTACGTGACGACCCGGAGCCTTTCACGTACCCGGTGGAGCACGATGTGGGCTTGCGTGCTCACTATGCGGGCTTGGGTCGTGGTGCGTCGGACACCGGCATGGAGGATGTTCTCTCCGACGCACGGGGCGTCCTTGAGTCCCTGCGGTCTGCGGCTACGGCTGCGCAGGTAGGTGGTGCTACCGCAGCTGTTAAGCAACCACCGCTGCACATCGGCACTTTGTCTGTGCCGCAGGTGGTGTGCGATGCGCCACCACCTGCCAATCACGAGATCGACACGGGGCTTTACCCTATTTCGGCATCGGACCCCGCTTCCTTCGGGTCTCCTTTCAAGGAGCCACTACGTGTCTCTTTTATGGACCGTGTAATGCCATCTATCTTGCTCTGACACCTCTCTTAAATTGTGCTCGATTGACTCGGTTCACGAGTCGATTCACCACGAAGAGCTTTCCGTGATCGACGATGACGACGGCTCCGACGGTTATTCCTTTTCCGGAGACGAGATTCCCTCGGCCCCACCGACTACACGGTCACGTGTCGGTGTGGCAACATTGCCGAGAGTCTTCTCCTTTGCATCTCTAGCCCTGCCCGCACTCATGTGTCTTGCATGTGTGTCAGCGGTTCAGGGTTCGGTGGTGCTCGATCGAGCCCCTGAATTCACCGCAGCGGTACATCCCATTGGGGTGGCTGCCAACAGTTTGCCTGCCTTGCCGTACTGTTTTACTTTCGGCATTTCTTTTCCTTCTTTGGTTTCGGCGGGTTTGAATTCTGATTTTCAATTTTCGGAATTCCTGATTTTGCTCTACGAATCTTTTCCTGCCTCTGGCTTCTGGTCTTGGCTTCTGGTTTATGACTCTGGCTTCTGGTTCTGGACACTGGTCTCTGGGCTCTGGTTCTGGATTATGACTTCTGGACTCTGGTTCTGGTTGGACATCTTTGACACTGCCAACTTCTTCAACTCTGGTGAACTCTGCAGCTTTGTGGACCACTTTGAAAGTGGCTGAGTAGCTTTGAAGTTGAGCTGTAGGAACTTAGCTTGTGAGCGGTTTCCTAGCAGCAGTTTTAGAAAGGGACCGCCCTGGCTAAAGCACAGGCCTCCCTCTAGCAGTTTCCAGCTCCTAGCTGTTTGTTGTTTCGGAACAATTTGATTTGTCTGTGCTCCGCTCTCTGCCACCTGTAACAGCACTATGTACAGTCACAGGGTGGTGTGCTGGATTCAGTGACCCGTAGGTCATAACTTACTCTGACTCCCGTTAGCTGTACCAGTACTCGTACAGTACTAGGTGACAGATCCCTAGGTCACAGACGCCTTATATTCGTTTAACTCTTATAATCAGTTTACACTTGTATGGAAAGTATTCAGTGACCGCCCCCGATATAATACAGTATATTATATCTCACATTTATTTCGTAGGAGACAATTTATCTATATTGGTTCACTGACTGTCTGATATCTTGAACCGGGATATAATACCAGTAGGTCGTGGACCCATTCCACGCTATATTCCACAGCTAGTTTGGCCATGATTGGCTAAAGCAGCCGCTTGGAGAGGTGGTGCGCGACGGCGCGTTTGGGGACTCACGGGAATTTTGAGATGAGCTGTTTGCGGTGAGCGTCTTTGAGCCGCAGCTATGGGGATTCGACCTGGACCGGGCCTAGTCGACGCAATGTTCATTTACGGTATTACGCTTGCCCTGATCCCGCTTGCTACCGATTTTTGGGCTGGTGGCTCGAGCACCTTCGACCTCGACGACGTCTTCCAGTGCCCCTCGCTCGCATGGCTCTACCGCTCCTTCCGTGACTGTGGCGTCGCATCTTCCCCACGACATTACCCGAACGCGCCCCGGCGTACCACCTCCCATCAGGCTTTCAGAGTTATGGGTGTTGCCACCAGAGCAAAGAAGTCCCTCACGAGGGACAGCGACATTGATGCCTCGCTGAGGCGTATCGACGGGGTTCGGAACAGCCCGACGGTGCGGACACCGACTGTTCCGACCCCCAACCCTGCTTCGAACGAGGACGCCGACGTGGCCATCAGGCGTTACTTGCAGGAGCAGGCGAAGCGTTGACCGACGAAATCTACAAGGCACGTCTACATCGTGCCTGGGCCAAGAGCATCCGCGAGGAGCCGACGTTCTTGGTGACAAGAAACACCATTTCCGCGGTGCGGGCGACGCTGGCCTTCTCTCCGACCTGGTGGTGCAACTACGTACAGAGTTTGAGTCGGCTGGACTGGAAATGAAGTCCTTTGATCTCGACGACCCCCTTACCCCGGTTGTGAGCCGGGTGAATGGCCTTCTGTACGACGTGTTGGCTCTCGTGGTGGAGAAGCACAGCAACGCGTATGTCTGGCTCACTGGTACGGATGCTTCGTCACTCTGACCGAGATGGCCGGCGAGCTTTGGTCGACATCATCAAGGGCTGCGTACCGGTGGCGCTACGGGAGTCGCAGCAGGAGGAGCATGCGGCCTTACGTTACCCCGCAAACGTAGACCCGCAGCCGATTTTGGCGCGGGAACAACGTTTGGTGCGGGATAACAGGGCCTCCGACTGGACGCCTACGGAGGCTACGCGGAAGCTGAGTCTGTACACCAGGCTTGACCCGGCGTTCTACGCTGCGGTTAAGGTGCGCTACCCCATGGCTGCTGACTTGGCTCATGTACCGTTGGCCTCACTCCGCTCCATGGTGGTAGAGATCTACCAGGCTTGGGCTCAGACTGACACGGGGAAGGCAGCTTCTGGCGCGGACGGCATCTCCGCGCACCTCTCCAGCAGCGAGTACGACGCCCTCCTCGTGAAGATCACCGAGCTGAAGGAATTGGTACAGCGGCAGCACGGGGAGGGCGCTCCGGTGGTGCGGCAACAGCGGGTACAGCAGCGGCAGCAGCGGCAGCGTGCGCAGCATCCGAAGGGCTTCCGTATGGGGCAGCACAAGGCGCCACCCGTGGGATTCGACCGGGAAGACCAGCGAGCGAAGCCGTTCTGCGGCAGGTGCAAGAAGGCGGGCAAAGGTGAGAGCTACCATTTCTACCGCGACTGCCCGTTGGGCGGGCGCCAACACCCGCCCACCTCCGCCGCGGCATTCTGCATTCCTATCGACGAGGAGGACGCGGAGGGGGTGCATGCGCTTGCCATGTGTGCACTCTTCCAGCAGGCAGCGGACGATGGCGCGGAGTCCTTTGCTCGTGCGGCCGCCGCGTACGGGCCGCCTGCGGTGCTTTGTGCGGGAGCGGTGGGCGGCATCGACGTGTCCGCTTACGGCTTCTCGGTGGAGCAGCAGTCGGTTCCTGACGAGCCCGTGGGAGGCGACATTCTCCGACGGCTCGACGACCTTGCCGCGGAGGTTCAGTCCGCGGCCAATCACCAGGTGCACTTCACACACGCATCTTTCCCGCCTCCTGACGGCATCGAGCAGCAGGCTTCGGCTCTGGTGTGCGGACCCGCCGCAGCGGGGACCACGCCGGAGGAGCAGGTTCCGGCAGGTGGTGCGGCGGCATCGGCACCCGCCGTGCCGGCCCCTGCTATGCCTGTCTCGCAGGGGAAGGATGTGAAGCCCGCGCCACTGCAATCGGCGCGGGTGACCGCCACAGCGGAGACGGACGATGAGTTCGCTGGGTTCGTTCAAACCGTGAACCACGCCGCTATCGGGCAGGTTGATCTCACGGGTTACGACACGGACGACTACGAGGACCTCGCCAACGGCAGCTTCATCTTGAAGCCGCGGACTCCGGCCATTTCGGCAAATCATGCGTCGGAGTCCGCGACCCACGTGCCTCAGTCTGGTGGTGCATCCCGCACCTACGGTTGTGGCAAGCCGCCATGGGGCTTCCCCGCACACGCGGGCCCGTGGGGGTTTCATTACTTCGTCTCTCTCTTTCTTTTGATCTCGATCATGGGAGTGGGAGCTGCCGCCTACACAGCGGCCAATGACATCGACTCTGTGCAGGTATCGGGTCTGGCTGCACCGCAGCCTGTGCTGTGCAGGGGGGACTTATGCATCTACCCTGGTATATCCGAGCTGGACCCCGTCACTCTGGATGCAGTACTGCACTCCCTGGGTGCTGCGACGGTGGTTCACCGACCGCCTGGCCCACTGGAGAGCAGTGATGCGAGCTACTACCGTGAACATTGTGGTGACGGTGCACCTCTGGACTTTGACCCCGAGAAGCTCTCCTTCTGTCTCTGGCAGTGCACCACTTTCTGGTGGTGTACTGAGATGTGCTTTGACCTCAACATGGTCTTCAATTTGGTTTTGTGCTTTCTACTTTGACAACTACAATCTTTAATCTGGTTTGCTGACACCGTGCTTTTCAGTACTTTAGCAGGACCTGCGTGCCTGCATGTTTCTGCTCTTGTGCCGGCTAGAGGGTTCCAATTTGTGTATCAGAATAGCACAGTTGGATTAGCAGTTAGGTTTGTCACCCTGGCTCCTGCCCTAACTTATCTTAACATCTCTGACTTACCTGTCAGTCACCACCCACAGTGCTGGGGTGGTGTGCTGAAATCTGTATAGGCAGCCCTGACCGGGAGTCCCGGTGCAGGCCCCTATGGCAGATTCCTAGGTACTAGCCAACACTGGACCTGTGACTGATCCGTAAGGCCGTGCTGTGACACATCAAGGTGTCACAGGTAGCTAGGACCGAGACCGTTCCGATTCCGTGACCGTTCCGGGTATATCTAGCTTAGGGTTTATTTCTTAGGAGACAGTTTATCTATATTGGTTCACTGACTGTCTGATATCTTGAACCGGGATATTCCAGTAAGGGATGCGTCGGGTGAAAGCGGAGAATGCGGAGAGGCGAGGTCGTAGGAGGCAAAGTCCTTGTTGTCGATCAAGCCGAAAATGTCGGAGTCGAGGTTGGTGCTTGGCGAACAAGCACCGCCAGACACCACCAGGTCGCAACCAGGGGTAAGATGTTGTCGATGTAGTCGTAAAGACACCAAAGCTGAACGTACAACGGCCATCCGCGCACGCTGGCGTGTAGTGCACATGGTCGCAGACTGCAGACTGCAGAATCCTGCAAACCCAATGATAGGGTTGCCACTCGAAAAGCAAACTTTTCGAAAAATCTAGCAAATCAAGCGATGGAAATGTCTAAATAGGGTAATTTGTTACGGAGAACACGCCGGTCAAGTCAAAACTGCCGTGCGGTAAGCGGATTTTGCCGTAGCAGAGGTGTTGTTGGACAGAGTACCAAAGAGTAGCGCGGTCGACTCAAATTCGGATAGTAAAGCGGTCCAAGCGGAGAAAGTTGTGTACATATCGTGCCAAGAAAGCGGGGGGAACGGTAAGGTAAAGCGGTGCCGTACTCGGCGAAAGCGGTGCAAAAAGCGGACGTCCAAGATGTCGTCGAATTAAGCGGTTGCGAAAGCGGAAGTAAAGCAGAATTGAAAGCGGTTAAAATCGCGGGGCGCGAAGTGATCTAGTCAACGAAAACAGCAGTAAATGTCTATTACCCGAAGCTAAGTTGGGTGCACCCAACCTAAGAACCATATTTCAAACGTCAATAACTCGTCGAATATTGGACTTACAATGCCAAAGCAATGCTAGGCCATGGGCTACTATGTTCCCTTTGAACAATGGATATGCATTATACCTCTATAATCCAAGATTGTGGGATATAATAATGAGGCTGTTTCAGTAGGGCATGTGCTGAAATATTCCGGATTTCCCTTAGGTTGGGTGCACAATACCTAAGAACGTGGGTAATATAAGGGACTCCCCGTGACACTCGAAGGTCCTTTGAAAATTCGGAGACCTATGTCGACAAGTTCTCGAGTTGCTCTTTCTGCGGTGTCTTGTCAAAAGTTTCATCCGAGGTCATCTTGAACCTCAAAACCTCGGTTGAAGTAGCATGGGTAGGTGAACCCCCAAGATCACTTGGAAATTTTACAATTGTTCCTAACCCCTCGCATACTCCCCAAAATGGCTCACGGATAAGCTTGATTCACTCAATAGTGCATATGCGTGTGTAAAAGAGGACATCTCCCCCGTCATTTCGAGCTAATAAAAACCAGAATCCGGTAACGACAACTCCCAATAATCCCACCAAAGGGTAAGTTGGGTGCACCCAACTTAAATGGCTCTTCAGTTGGGCACACCCAACCTTCGGGTAATAGACATAAAGCGTGGGAAAGGTCCATAATAGGTGGGATTATTCACGTACAGTAATCACTCACCAATAAGAAAGTCCTAAATATGGGGTCAGCCAGCGAATTTCGTCAAGTTGTGACCCCCCCCCCGCCAGCGCCAGCGACCTATGAAATTGCTAAGAATAAGAAATCCCGATTTCGTAGCTCAGCCAGCCAATTTCTTATTCTTATTGCTTAAGGAGGAGGCAGCCAGCTATCATGAAATTGGCACTCAGCGACGGCCACAGTGGTAAAATTTTAGTATGGATCCTGAAAGCCGTGAGCAGACATGTGATAGTTGATAAGTCACTTTTCGCCGACCAGCCAACGTTTGCACCTCCGTTCGAACAACTTCAACAGTCTGTATGATATTTTTATTGAGATAAATTGTGTATAAGCATCAAAATCCTTGTTAAATCAAGTAAACCCACCAAATAATCCAGCCAAAATTTCTTAACTAGTTTTCACTATGATTCAAGCCAA